>JABCMJ010000137.1:0-13635 GCA_014822125.1 Arbutus unedo
AATTTTTTTTTTTTTTTTATAGTTGGTTATAGATGAAATCTTTTGGACTTATAAAAAAAAAAAAAAAATTTTGTGAGATTTTCTTAAGGATACGTATTATTTATATGTTTGAAATTGAGGGCGTGACAAACTGCATAACAATCCTACTAGTCATCACTGTGCCAAATTAAAACTGTACCATTGTATCAAGAAGCAACTTGTACTACCTGCACCATATGTCTAAAAAATTAGAAATACGCTACTGTCTGTTAGTCAAATAGTGCTCCGGATGTTTTGGCCCCAAACTCAATGCTCTCACTACCCCTTTTCCCTTGTCACAATCCCGCGATGCTATATCCAGTCCTCCCTCATCATCCCTAGACAACAAAAACTGTAACATCTATCGGATCATACCCTGCTTAGCCCTAAACTTCTATAGTCTCAAAAAGATACATTCACTTTTCTCTCTTCATCAATCTTGGCACCCAGAATTGCCAAATTGTGTGTCATCATGGCTAGTCGATGAGCTGTGACTTGAGAGGCCAGAACCAATTCCCTAAGAGGTCTGCCTTGAGGGCCAAGTGGTGTAGTGGATGTGGCTACTGTCTCGGGCGTAATGGGGTGAGATTCTGTAGGTGGTGGTGGATTATGTGGTGGAGGTGACATATAAGGTCTAGTTGGCGGTGGTTGCTTTGAATTTTGGCCCGAGGTAAGTGGTTTAATGGTGGGTTTTTTGGAGATGGTGATGGATTTTGAGTGAAATCTTTTGGTTATTAGACTGGGGTTTCCATGAGTAAGATTCTTTGTCGGTAACAACTGAACTCCGACGTCTCTACACAACTGGGTGACCAAATTGGAAAATATTGTGAGGACTCGAGATTCGACCTCCTATTTTTATTAATTTTAGTTTATTTGAGAACTCATGGTTTTGAGTTTACTATTCTAACTGTGGCCTTATTTTAATAGTTTAGAATGTTGAGGATCAATGTGGGGATGTTAGGGACTTGAGGGGGACTAGTGTAATTAACTAAATTTTAATAATAAAAGGACTAAAAAACCCTGAAATTAGTTTTTATTAAAAACTCACTGTCTTTTTTCGTGAGAGATCTCTAAACTCTAAATGCTTGAGGAAGGAGAACGAGTGCCTAGACGGTAAATTCGTGCGACGAGACAACCTAGGAAGTTGTAGAGGGCGTTGAAATTTGTACATAGAGCCCAGAATCAACCTAGTACGCGGAGTATTCGAGGGGTTTTTTGGTCACATAGACATTTTTTGCGTTTTATTCGAATGATGTAGGATTTCATGTTGATTTACATTGAGATATTGCGCGAATCTTGTTTGCTTCAATGGTATAATTGTTGTTTTTGGCATGTGATCGAGTTATGCATGATCTGTGGTATTTTTGAGCATATTGGACAGTTTGATTACAAAAACAAAGATAAAAAACGAGGTCTGTTGAACATAATAGAACTTGAAAATTTACCTAGGTCACTCAAAAGACCTCTTTAAATTTTCAATGTTCTATTTTGGCCAGTAGACTTATTTTGGTCGCTTGAGCGAACTCTTGGCCGCTCAAGCGACTTGTAGAAAAATAAAATCTTAACTTTTTGATATTCGCCCTGTTTCTTGCCTTTCGGTCCATTTATGTCTGCTGTTTAAGTCCAGAACTGATCATTAGTCGTACATATGAGCATGCATGGCCCATCGGTCTGGTAGCTCGAAAACTTTACTTGGAGTCTTTGTGATTGCTCCGATGAAAGACCGCGAAACAATCGGATAAAGAGGTGGCCGGACAATTGGAGCGGCCCATGAACCCTATGATAGGGTCCTCAATGTGGGTAGCCCATGGTGCAAGACCGTCAAAATATTGCGTGAGTCGCATGGTTGAACATGACAGTGTTAAGGATACTTAGTGGTTGTTTACCTTGCCATCTATGCATATTATATTGTTGAACATGAACATGCTATTCAAAATATCGACGTTTTCAATATGATTTCCTACTCGAACTTCGACTTATGTTTTTCTATAAACTAACAATTTACAAGTGATAATATGGACCCGAGCACTTAGGCTTTACTTTCGAAGATGATTCAGCATGTTAGATAAAATTTACATTTTTGACAATATTTGTATTTAGATGTTCAGTTAGAGGTTTTTCGACTTTGTTTATTTATTTGTTCAGGCATTGTAGGTCTATTTTGATTAGTCTATATTCAGACTAGTCAGGATGAATTGTTTGTTATTTGATAGTTGATTATTAGTTATTGTGATTTGTTTCAGTTTTATTAGAATTACATTTATGTTATGTTTTGGTTTGCGTTGTACCGTTGCTTATTTCATACCTTAAAATTTTAGGGTGTGACAACTTGGCGTCAGAATATGGTTCGAATACCTAGAGCTATGGTTAGGGTCCTAGAGGTCTAGAGGTTTACATAATTATGCAGAGTTATGCCTTAGAATGTCATGACTTGTCTTCGAACGTTCCATGCAACTACTTTTGAAATCGGATTAGAAGAGGCACCTGATCACCGTGTCATCTGGTTAGAGGTCCACGAAAGTTAATTGGAATATTGGTTTGACTTTCTTAAAAGCCTTACTCTTTATGTGTTCTATGTGCTTATGTGTTTACATGCTTACCTGTGTATATATGTTGATTGTCTTATGTTGTTGATGAGTTTTGTCCTTTTCTATAGTAAGATGTTGCCTCATAGAGTTCAGGGTTGGGACAGAGGTGTTGCTATAGGGGCACTAGATCCTGCTATCGGAGAGGATGTCGTGAGGGCTATGGTTGAGGCCATACAATAGTTAACTCAGAACAACCAACCCAGGAATGAAACTCAAGCAATAGTCACCATGTGGGAGTTTCACCGTATGAGCCCTCTCGAGTTTACTAGTGGGGCCGACCTGTTTGCGGCCAACAATTAGGTAAACAGGTAGAGAAGACTATAGACACTCTACAGGTGGTGTAGGATGAGTTTCGGATTTCTTTGGCTACTTATTAGTTTACGGGAAGGCAGATCAGTGGTGGAAGATGATGGACACTACATATGACGTAGGAGAGTTGACATGGGAGGATTTCAAGGGTCTTTTTCTTGATCGCTATTTTCAGAAGGTAATGAAGGACCACTTTGATAAGAGTTTTGTGATCTAAATCAGGGCAGCATAACGGTGGTAGAGTACCATCACAAGTTCATTTCCTTGTCTCGAGTGACCTCTTTAAATTTTTGATGTTCTGTTTTGGTTAGTAGGCTTGTTTTGGCCACTTGAGCAAACTCCTAGCTGCTCGAGCCATCTGTAGAAAAATAAAATCCTAATTTTTTGATATTCGATCTGTTTCTTGCCTTCCAGTTTATTTATGGCTATTGTTTTAAGTCTGGAATTAATCATTAGTGGTGCATATGAGCATGCATGGATACTGGATAGGGGATGGTCCATCGGTCTGGTAGTCCGAGAACTAACAATTTACAGGTGATGGCATGGATCTGAGGACTTAGGCTTTACTTTTCAAGATGATTCATCATGTTAGATAGAATTTTGCATTTTTGACAATATTTATGTTTAGATGTTTAGTTGGAGGTTTTCAGATTTTATTTATTTATTTGTTCGAGCATTATGGATCTGTTTTGATTAGTTTATATTCAAACTAGTCAGAATGGACTATTTGTTATTTGATAGTTGATTATTAATTATTGGAATTTATTTTAGTTTATTGGAGTTATGTTTATGTTAAGTTTTGGTTTGTATTGTATCATTGCTTATTGCGTACCTCAGAAGTTTGGCTTTTGACAAATATCATATTGGCTTTGGGTTGGGCTTCGTTTCTAAGGCAATCCATCTCGTTGATAGTTAATTCTCCAAAATTGATGGGTTAAATATTCTTCAATGCATGTAGGAGACGGATTCTTTTTTTCCTAGGTTCTTCTCATTCCCGAGTGGGTATAGGTTATATTGGATTACTTGGTTTAGCAAATGACATTCATCCCTCAATTTTTCCATTGTGAATTTTTCATCAAACCCCTCAACATCCTCTACTAATCCTGGGGCGTATTACTTATAGTCGAACTCAACCTTAGGTACTATCTCACATGGGATCACAGTGGTCCCGGATGGATTTGCCTCACAACCTAAATATCGATCAATAAGGGTCGGCGTGATCACAACTTTTACTTCTCTCATTATGGCCTCAACTCGAACCCTAGGAGTCCCTTCATCCTTAGTTTCCGTGGTTTTGTAAAATTACTTGACTATTTCCCTTGAGTACCCCTCAAATGGTTGAAGAAATTGCCTCAAGTTGTTCTTTCGAATGGTTTGTATTGCCAGATGGATGACTTCTAGTCTCAATTCTCTTTCACTAGTGATTGATTTTGCCTCTACCTTGTCTTCCCAAATCTTCTATGTTTTTTCTCTGTCTATTCTCTATTTTTCCCTTTCCGTTTGGAGTTCCTCTGTCGATGATCTGATGTTAGGTTTATTGGGTGGGGGGCCATTGGGCCCTGCACCTGTTTTTTGTTTATCCCTAGGTTTTCGCTTATGAGCAATAGTTTTACGGCTAGGCATGGTTGGGTTTGCTTTCATACACAATTACACAAGAAAAGAGGATTGGTGATCAACTACTTTCAGTTTTCGCAATGGATTCCAGTTCAATAGTGCAAGGGAATCTGAGAACAAAAAATTATTATCAAGAATTCGAAATTGTTCCCTAAGAATTGGCAAAAAATTGCCTATCTACTCAACAGTAAACAACAATCACAGAGCCATGCACAATTGCTAGAATCTAATACCCACTCAGAACAGAGGGCATCCAACCCAAAAAATTGCAACCACAGAAGGAGAAATTCGAACTACTCCAAGGTTACTTGATTCTTGCTATGTGAACTTCGAATGAGAGATTCAGATGAGTGTTGGACTGTGGAGAGCTTTTCGCAGAGTTTCAATGGCTGTTAATGGAGGATTGGGACCTTTGGGAACCGTGGCTCACTCTTCCATATTCGCGATTTAGGGTTTCTGAATTTGGGGGTGGTCGATTCTGGACTGAGATGGGTTCGATTTGAGGTTTGATGTTGGGGTTATGGCTTGACGAAACTTCTCTTTCTCTCTCCTCTAAGTAGTCGTGGGGTGTTGGAGAAGCTTGGGGAATCTTTCTATATGCTTGCAAAATTTTAGATTTTAAAACTAGCCTGATCGGTCAGAGAACCATCGTGACCAGTCACCAAGACCTACTAGAACACTTTTCATAACGATCCTGACTAGTCACGGGTCTAGCGTGACTGGTCACCTAGAGCTACTATTTTAATTTTATTTTATCCCTGAATAGATGTTGACGTGTGATTGGATGCAATGACCGGCCACGTGTGGCTACTGGAAAATTAGAACTATTGACCTGACCAATTTGCCTTAGGTTGTGATTGGTCACCCAGAGCTACTGGGCTGTTTTAACTTTTTAAGCATTACTTGATGGCCTGACTAGTCACTCACTCATTTTCTCCTCCAATTCTGACTTGATCCATATTTTTTCATGTAAATTCATATACAGCCATCCTTATATCATCTGATCCCTAGGTTTTGAACAATTTAGATTCAGACTTGGCTCAAATTTCATGGCCTAGATGACTCATATGTGGTTTGATCAAAGAAGAACAACCTAGTATCACTTCATACGTGTTCCAAGAATTATTGGACGATGCATGCATATGTCAACACAAGCAATATATGACATTTATGGAGATCAAAAAACGTGGATTTCAAATATTTCAATAGAATGCCGCACATAAGTCTCCATTCACACAGATCACTTGATTTACATGCATATTTTAACCTCGTGGCGTTTCAGAGCAATTCATTTTTTCATGAATGAGACGAATATAACACATAAATATTTATAGCAAATAACTTTCATTCATATATTTGGAACATGTATATTGATTCATGATTTATACAAGGGAAGATTGATTCATAACGACACTAAAAGTTAAAAAATTTAGCAAAATAAAAATTGTAAAACAAAAGTAACAAAAATGATAGCAGGGCTTGACAAAGGGACTAGTTGCTCCCTCCCAATTTGAATTGTGCAATGTCCTCAATGCACGAAGATGGAATGAATCATAAAGACGGAACAATAGTACCTGCACTATGGAGTGTAAAGAAGTTAGACCCCCCAACTTGAACCATTAAACCTGCAAGTGTTAGACCGAATGAACAGAAATTGTCCACCTTTTTCTTCACGCAAAAGACACGGGTATAACTTTTCTCCTTGTTCGAAGACTATGTTTCCTTATTTGTTGGAAGGACAGTATGTAAAGGGTTTAACAATATCTTGAGAAGAGGCGTTATCATCTAATAGGCTACCACTCCCTTTGGCTTTGACCGAATTTCTTACCCACCACTCTACTTTGAAGCCTACTAGTTCGAACATATTTCTCATTGTCCTATGCGCCTACTGCCAGACTCAACCTCCTAGGTATTACATACGTCGCTTCGAAATAGGTGGCTATACCAGACCATTAGAGGCCGTTTGAGCATGACAAACACTGGAGGTATTTTAAACTCCATAGATTTATAGTCTCCTAGACTTCTTGAAAACTCACTGATTTGAATAGACATGATCAACCAATTCTCCTCAAATTCTTCTGGGGCAAAGTTGTCTACAAAAGATTTCAGGCGTTGGCCATTTACTTTGAAGCTATTCTCATATTCTGGGTTTTCAAGTTCAACCGCTCCATGAGGAAAGATGGTTTTAACCAAGTAAGGACCGACGCATTGGGATCTCAACTTGTCCGAGAAGAGATGAAGTCGGGAATTATAAAGTAATACCTTTTGGCTTGGGACAAAGGTCATCTGCACAATGTTCTTATCATGAAAGGCTTTGACCTTGGATTCATAGATATGAGCATTATTGTACGCATCTCGTCAATTTTTTTCATGCTCATCAAGTTGGAGCTTGCAGTGGGCACCTGCTGGGGGCATTCACAAGTTTAACTGTTTAATCGCCCAATAGGCTTTATGTTTCATCTCCACCAGTATGTGGCAAGCTTTTTCGTATAATAATTGTCATAGATACATGCCCAAGACCGTTTTATAAGCTGTACAATAAGCCCATAGTGCATCGGTCAGTTGGAGAGACCAATCTTTATGGTTTGAATTAACCATTTTCTCGAGTATGTTCTTGATTTCACGATTGGCCAGTTCAGTTTGGCCATTGGTTTGTGGGTGGTAGGCAGTGGACACTTTGTGATTTACCTTGTACTTTTTCACCAATGTCTCCATGGGCCGGTTACAGAAGTGCTTGTCTTGGTTACTAAAGAGTGCTTTAGGCATTCCAAACATGGAGAATATATTTTCCTTTAAGAATCTGGCCACAACAGAGTGGTCATTAGTTTGGGTCGGAATGGCCTCAACCCACTTGGAGATGTAATCCACAACCAACAGGATGTATAGATGCCCAAAAGAATTGGCAAAAGGGCCCATAAAATCGATGCCCCAACAATCGAAAACTTTAATTAATAAGATAGGCTGAAGGGGCATCATGTTTCGCCACAATTGGGCACGCAACTTTTGCCACTGAGGACAAGCCTTGCAGAATTCAAAGGCATTCTTAAAGATGTGGAGCCAATAGAAACCACACTGCAAAATTTTAGCAATGGTCTTTTTCGAGAAAAAGTGGCCTCCACATGCTTTGGTGTGGCAAAAAATCAGAGTTGAATTCTACTCATTATCAGGCACACACCGCCGGACAATCTAGTCCGGATAGAATTTAAAGAGATAAGGATCATCAAAGATGAATCTCCTTACCTCAGATAGAAACTTCCTCCTATCTTGAGGAGTCCAATGCGAAGTAAGTTGCCCCGTGGCCAAGTAATTACGATATCAGCACAACATGGGCAAGTAGAAATTGCAAAGAGTTGCTCATTAGGGTAAGAGTCGGGGATGGGCAGATTGGTAGTATGTTCCTCAAAGTTGAGGCTTGACAAGTGATCGACTACAACATTCTCAACTTTTTTTTATCTTGGGTAAAATGCACTGACCTCCCTTGAGGTTTGAGAAAATGCAATTACCTCACATACTTTTGAAACTATTACACCATTAGCCCCCTCCCGTTACTTTCTGTGAGAACAATGTTACTTTTGGCTGAAGTAAGCATAATACTTTTGAAAAATGCCTAAAAAGACCTTCAATGTCTATAAAAATAGAAAACAAACTCTCCATAAGGCACATAACTTTTGTTTATCACCTTACCTCACCAAAGGTATGCAATTTCTTTTATTTTGGTTATTTTTTTAAACACATGCATTAGTTGATTGTTTCCTAATTTATTTATTAATTTAATTTTTTTCCCCAGTTATAGACATGTCATCTAGTATCAGAAGCATTCTTAGAGTCTGAGTGCTTGAGCAGACATGACTCTGCATCGTATTATCCCTTGTTTATTAATTTGGTAACCGAAACCATGAAATATTGGAAACTATGTTGGCAAATTTCTATTTGCTGTAATCTTGTTGTTTATTTATAAAAAAAAAAAAAAAAAAAAAAAATATATATATATATATATATATATATATATATATAATATTACCCTTAACTATATAATCTGGGATATCCAATGGCAACGATATATTTTTATCTAATTAAAACATGAATTGATTAACGAAATTTTATTTTGAAATTTTGAGTTTCCAGTTAATCTTGAATTTTTTTTAGTCGACGGTGAATTTTTAGCATTTATTTGAGGATAAAATCCAAACAACACGATCGAAATGGATTTAAATTAGTGGTATTGGTCATTTTTTAAAAAATAAAATGGTCTTAAGTTTATTTTTTATTTACATTTTATATTCATTTTTTAAAGACAAATCAATAATTTACCAAAAGATAGCAAAACTAAAAAATATTAAAAAAATTCGACAAAGACAAAAAATGCAAATAAAAAAGTTCGACTGAATTGGACATAAAGAGTTAGTTCTAATTTTTTTCCGAGAAAGTAAATTCTAACAAAAAAATTTAAATGTAAGACTCATTAATTTCTTGATAAGCGAACAGCAAAAAAAAAGTGTCGAAAAATAAACTTTTTCATTATTTTTCATCATTTTCTGACAATTAAATGAGAAAAAAATAATAATGAATTGATGTTAAACATTACTAAAACCTCTTTTTAAAAAAATTATTTTATTTAAAAAATAATACTAAAATTCAAGAGTTAAAAATATTATATTAATGAATTAAGATTAATATGTCAAAATAATAATAATAAATTAAAAACAAGCAAAGGCAAAAAAGAAAAAGAAAAAGAAAAAGCAAAAGAAAAAGAAAAAGAAAAAGAAAAAAAATATTCTTATTTAGTTATTGTCCCATTTGGAGGAAAACAAATGATCAATGCTGCTCATTTGAACCCCTTTCAATCGTGCTGTTTGAATTTTATTCTCGAATAAATGCTAAAAATTTATTGTTGACTAAAATAAGTATTTCAAAATTAACCGTAAACTCGAAATTTTAAAATAAAATTTCGTTAATTGATTCATGTTTTAATTGCGTAAAAATAGATTGTTGCTGTTTGATATACCATATTATATAGTTAAGGGTAATATTGTAATTTTGTTTGTACATTTAACGACATCTCTTTGAAATTAACAGCAGGGGCAAATGATATAATATTTTCAAAAGTAAGGGAGGTTATTGCATTTTTCGAAACCTCAGGGGAGGTCTTTGCATTTGTTAGTAATCTCAGGAGAGGTTAGTGCATTTTACCCTTGTATTTTTTATGGTCAAGTCAAACTCTTGCAATTGGAGTATCCACCGGATAAGACACGCCTTGGCGTCTTGCTTGGTAAGCAAATATTTGAGAGTTGCACGATTGGTGTAGACCACAATTGGTGATCCAATAAGATAAGATCGAAACTTGTCCAAAGTAAGGACAACCGCCAATAGCTCTTTCTCAGTGGTCGTGTAATTCATTTGAGCGTCATTTAACGTTTTGCTCGCATATGATATTTCACAAGGAAGCCATTGGCTGATTACAACTCCTATGGCATAGTCACTGGCATCACACATGAGTTCGAAGGATAAACTCCAATCGGGTGACTGCATGATGGGAGGAGTAGTGAGACTGATTTTAAGTTGTGAAAACGCCTCCTCGAAATCTTGCGTCCACTTAAAAGGTGTATCCTTCGTAAGTAAATGACACAACAAACGGGATATGGCACTGAAATTCTGAATGAAACGCAGGTAGAAGCCAATATGGCTGAGAAAAGAACGGATATCCTTGACACACTTCAGGGTAGGCAGCTTAGAGATGAGTTCAATTTTAGATTTATCTACCTCTATCCCATTCGAAAAAATGATGTGACCAAGGACAATATCATAGGTAACCATGAAATGGCATTTTTTCTAATTCAGCACTAGATTTTTCTCCTCATATTGTACAAGAACCCTCTTTAGATTCTCCAAACAAAACTCAAAGGAGTCCCCAAAGACAGAATAGTTGTCCATGAACACTTTCACAATTTTCTCAATCATGTCGCTGAAGATGCCCGCCATACACTGGGAGAAAGGGCCAGGAGCATTATAAAGCCCGAACGGAACGTGACGAAATGCCAAGGTGCCAAACGGACACGTGACGAAATGCCAAGGTGCCAAACGGACACATGAACGTTGTCTTCTCTTGGGGTTCCAAAGACGCTTCAATCTGATTGTAACCAAAATATTCATCTAAAAAGAAGTAAAATGAGTGACTTGCGACCCTTTCCAACATATAGTTAACGAACGAAAGAGGAAAATGGTCTTTTCTGGTGTATGCATTAAACTTTCTGTAATCAATACAAACCCGCCAACGGTGATCACTTGAGTAGGGATCAACTTCACACTTTCATTGGGGATAATGATGATGCCGGACTTTTTTGTAATGACCTAGATGGGGCTGATCCATTTGCTGTTGGCAATTGGATATATGATGGCCACATCCAGTAATTTAAGAACTTCGTCTCGCATCACATCCCTTGTAATTTGATTTAAACGGAGCTAAGGTTGGTGAGATGGTTTGACATCATCTTTGAGATATATGCGGTGAGTGCACAGTAAGAGACTGATCCCGTGGATGTCAGCAATGGTCCACCCGAAAGCAGTTTTGTGAGCCCTAAGAATTTTTTGTAATGCGCCTTCTTGGTGGTTTTCAAGACTGGATAAAATCACAACATGAAAAATTTCAGATTCACCTAAGAAGGCACACTTCAAAGTCAAAGGTAGATTTTTGAACTCAGACTTCGGGGGTTTGACAATAGAGGGTAGTGTTGAGTGCACTTTGTTGTATAATTATGTGACTCAACGTATACATTATTGCTTACTTACATGCCTTATTCCAACGAATTAATTGATATTGCACGAAAGGTTCTACTTCTCCTGTTTCAGGTTTTGTAAGCTGAAAAGTGAGTTTAAGTGCTCTCGTGAAGCCTCGAGATCTGAAAGGAACTTAGAAACACATAGATTATCCAAGGGTGAAGTATTGAAAGCTCAAAATAGGAGGATAGAGGCCAAAAGAAGAAATTGAAATTTTAAAGTAAAAACAGAGGACAAATTCTAGAAGCAAAACTTGATTGGTCAAGATGTTCTAGTGACTGGTCAGGCTTGAAGTTAAAAACTAAAAAAAAAATTTCAAAAAAAACTCCAGAAGGTTGACCTTCCTGTAGCTTTGGGTAACTGGTCAGGGTTGAAACTTGACTGGCTAGGCTTGCGTGTGCCACAGAATTTTAATTCTTTTGTTTAATTTATTTTAATTGTTGTAATAGTTAATTTCCTTATTGTTTTAGGAGAGTTACCTTATTTTTCTCCTAGGTTTTTGTTATTTAAGCACTTAGGAGGCTTAGATCTAGAAACATTCAATAATTAGCTTTTTCTTATAAGTTCACTTTCTAGTTTTTAATTAGAGAATTTAGTTCGAATAGTTTTAATTTTAGATTCGTTCAGACTTTCTTCAAGGAAGATCTATTTAATTTTTTAGCTTTATATGTTCAATAAATTTATTTATTTCTTCCAATATTATGGTAAGCTAAATCTTTTAGGCAAAATCCTTGGATGATGTTCATTCGATGATTTAGGTTTTCAACATCTTCTCAATTATGTTTCACTGTTTGTTCTTAAATTGATTCGAGTTCTTATTTTTTAATCAAACAAGCGGTGTTAAGCACTTGATCGATTGTCACCATTAATTTGGTACATCTGATAGTTTGGTCGACGTCGTCCTTCGATTTGAATTAATGTTTCTTGAACAAAAATTAATTTAAGAATACATCATTCGAATTAAATTATTTTCACCAAACAAGATTCTTTGACTTAAATTCTTGATTGAGTTGTTAAAGAGAAAATGTTGACTATTGAAATCTATGTTGAACAGATTCTGAAGATCTAACGTACTTTCTTTCTTTAATCAATTTTTGAGTTCTTTGCAATTTTAGACATTAAAATCTTTCCAAAAACAAGGTTAGTGTCCAAAATGCTACAACTACAAGTCTCGTGACAACCTTCTTACTGTTCTTCGAAGATCGATACCCTGTCTTGCCGCTCTACTGGTTTTCTACATTCTTGAGGCAAATATCATTTTGAATAGTAAATACTGATTTGGCCGGCGTATTAGCGACACTCTTTTGCCGGTCATTCAGGTAGAGCTCGAGTTTCGATCAGTGAGAGCTCTTCAAATGTGGGCATCCACTTGTCGGCGTCCATAACTTCTTCCTTATTCAGGATGTCATAAAGATACTTCACTTAGCAAGAGTCAAGAAAGATGGCCTCTTCCAAAGTAAGAAAAGAGGATCAAAGAAGAATGAAAATCCACATGTTCTTAGACAAGTGTCTTGATAAGGCTCACATAATGGACTTCATCATCGTCTCCCAGCTGATTTCCAACATTAAAGATATTCAACTCAAATTTTATGTTCCCAAATATCGTATTGAGCAATCCATTTCAGCAATGAATGATGGCGTCAGAAGTAGCCAAGAATAATCAGTGTTTGTGTCTGCAAGTTTTACGTATAACAAGTATCTAAAACCACAAAATCAATAGGATAGACAAAAGTGTCTATATGTACCAAGACATCCTCAACCACTTCTCTCGCGACTCGAACACTCCAATCACGCGAACACTCTGATCAGCTAATTGGAGGGTCACTGAGGTAGATTTCATATCCCCAAATCCAAGTTGCCCATATATAGAGTATGGCAACAAATTCACACTGGCTCTGAGGTCAAGTAAGGCCTTCTCCCCCAATTTGAATAGAAATTGTAGGACAACTTTTTCCCCCAACTTGTATTTAGGTAGAATGGGAGTCTGGATGATGGAGCCAACCTGCTAAGTAAGGAATACCATATTTTACACATTATATTTACATTTACGAGTACACAAATCTTTCAGAAATTTCACATAAGAAAGGATCTGTTTGATAGCATCGAGCAAATGAATGTTAACCTTGACTTGTTTAAATAATTCATATATTTCAGCACTATGACTAGGTTTGGATTGGGCCCACAATCTATAAGGGAATAGTGCTGGAACATGACAAGTGGAGACAATAGAATCTCCAATGGAGGTACTTGCGGGTGGTTGTGCAAAAACACTAGAAGGGTCCCTTGAGGCGTGGGGGGGGGGGGGGGGCGGCAAAGGAGGAATAGTCTTATC
>JABCMJ010000138.1:0-16723 GCA_014822125.1 Arbutus unedo
CAAGTATATGACAAATGGATTTCATTCTTCCTAATCTCGAGTGTTACTAATTAATCTTATAGGGTCAATTTATGTAAAACTTTAGATTATCTTCGACTAGATCACTGTTTGTAGATTGGAAAATTAAACCCTAGAAATTAGTAGAGATGTGCCTAAGATGGATAGGATACTGATCATTCCAAAATTTTGGCAAATGTTTGATTTACACGTGATGACTCTAGTTTGACTCTGATCAGCAAATGATCAATCATCGGTCGGTATACACTCTACGTCGTTAGAAACTACTCGATTGGATGGATGGATGGCTGACCGGCCGACCATTGGGCTGGGCAGATATGTGTGGCATTGATCGAAAGATTCTTATCCCGATTGATCAGGACCTACTCAGATGTGCGTGCGATCCTATCAGAAAACCATGTGATAGGCGGCGACCAGAAAAGCCGTTAAGGGACACCGTTGATTGCTCGGGCAATTCCGGAGATTACACTGCTAACCGCCCGACATCCCAGAGATAGTGCCCAAAATTGGTGGGACACTCTTCCTAAAATGGAATGGAGACGTGATCGACGATTATAAGTCTGCCTTGGATTAGCCCATTCCCTAGGCTATTAAAGGTCATTTTTGGCCATAAGACGAGGTATGTTTTACACAAATAGCCATTACGTTGTTGTCTACCATCAATTTTTAATTACTGACTTAATCGTTGAAGGGTCCTTGGTCAGAAATTATTCCGAGTTAGCAGACTTATTTATAGAAGCCATGCAAGAGTACGCGATGTTTCTCCGATTTTTGGTATATATATATAAAGGACCTCGTTTCAAAAAAAAAAAATACGCCGTCTAAGAGCTTTACCATGACCAACTAATAAAAGGCCTAGAATCGAAAATGCTCTTAGAAACCAACTGTGTTTCGAGAAAAAAAAAATCTAAATATCTCATTTGTCTAAAAGGAAAAAAAATGCATTTTCATTATGGTCTTACAATACGAAAATTATTTAAATACGTTTGTACCGCCATCAATTTATTCGCTTAGGATTCGCTAATGTAAGCCGATTTCCTCTTTTCACGTATTTCTTCTTATCTTTCCAAGACAATTTCTTTGATCAGTCGAGCTATCGTACAACAAAATATAGATAATGATAAATATAAGGTTGTCATTTTTAGATGCCATTTTGTTTTGTTATATAGATAGTGATAAATATCTTTAATTATATAAGGTTGTCGGGTTCCAAGACTTTTGTGAAATGTTATATATTGCATGACGGCCTATTTTAGAAAAAAAAAATCATTTTAAATTTTACTAAATAATTAGAATTGTTTCTGTCGTAATATTTTGGGTAGACTTTGGAATTCCTACAAAGACATTTCCTTACTGATTTTTTTTCTTGTTTTTTAATCCAGTCTTCCTGCTCGTAAACAGTAAAATTGATCGCATAAAATTAATCGAGATTTGTGTAAACTAGTCTAAAATCCTGAGGTATCA
Source organism: Arbutus unedo (assembly GCA_014822125.1). Lineage (NCBI taxonomy): Eukaryota > Viridiplantae > Streptophyta > Magnoliopsida > Ericales > Ericaceae > Arbutus > Arbutus unedo. The sequence goes on from JABCMJ010000138.1 coordinate 1,483, forward strand.
ATGGAATAAAATACTTACGTGTGTGTGTTTGTGTGTCTAGTACTAAACACACACACACACACACACACACATATCGAATATATCTCAAATATGTGTGTGTGTTTTATATTTATCTATTCATATATTTTAAACTTAAAATGAGGCTCATATAAAGACGACTCTCCGGTTCCAAAATTTTTCTCTTTGGTGCTACCACATAGTGTCCCATTAGGACACAACATGGCGATGTCCTAAAAATATTAAATAAATATTCTAACTAATAGGTCGCAAGAGAATGCAGTGAAATTACTTCAAATAATTTAGAACTTTCATTTTTTCAAAAGAAATGGACATGGCTAGTAGTAGGTTACTGTCTTATTCATATCGATCTCGAATCAAGGTCAAAGATACAATATAAATTATTGATTTGTTTGCATCATCAAATAACAAATACTTGTAAAGATTAAATTGATAAGATGTTTGTACTAACATGAAGAAGATATTCATTTTGGAAAAAATAAATTATTTGTATAATTTTAATAACAAAGTTCAGGACAAATGTTTATGAATTACTTTGATACTAATATCACAGTTAATTTAATTTTGTATAGATATTATCTACGCAATAAGAGAAACAAAATAAATATTTATATTTAGATATTTTAAATTTGAAATGTCTCAGTCTCAAAAAAAATCCTCTTTAACGTTGCCATGTACGATGATAGTAGCAGGCTACTGTTCTATTCATATCGATCTCGTCTCGAGCTCAAATATATAATTTGGATTATTGATTTGTTTGCATCATCAAACAATAAAATAATTGTAAATTTGATCAGATATTTGTACTAACATGAAGAAGATATTTATTTTGGAAAAAAATATTTATATAATTTAAAAACAAACTTCAAAGACAAATATTTATGGATTACCCTGATATCAGTATCACCACTAATTTAATTTTGTATATTATCCGCACAATAAGAAAAAGAAATATTTCTATTTATATATTTTAAATTTGAAATGAGGCTCACATAAAAGTGACTTTCCGATTCTAAAAACAATCCTCTTTGTTGCTGCCACGTAGTGTCCCGCCAGCTAGGACACCGCATGACAATGTTCTAAAACTACTAAATAAATATTCTACCAAGTCGGTTGTGAAAGAATGCAGTGAAGCTTCAATAATCCGAAACTTTCATTTTTTGTAATAGGAATAGTAGCTTACTGCTGTCCTATTCATATCCATCCCGTTTTGAGCTAAAAAATATAATTCAAATTTATTATTTATTCACATTGCCAAATAACAAATGCTTGTAAAGGATTAAATTAATCAGATATTTGTCCTAACATGAAGAAGATATTTATTTTGCAAAAAAAAATTGCTTATGTAATTTTAAGAATAAACTTCAAGACAAATGTTTATAGGCCACGTTGGTACCAATATCCCAATTAATTTAATTTTTATAGACATTACCGACCCAATAAGACAAACGAAATGAATAATTCTATTAATATATTTTAAGACTGAAATGAGGCTCACATAAAAGTAACTCTCCAATTTTAAAAAAAAATAAAATCCTCTTTCGCGTTGTTCTATTCATATCGATAGTAGCAAGCTACTGTCCTATTCACATTGATCTCATTTTGAGCTCAAAAATATGATCTAAATTATTTATTTATTTGCATTATCAAATAAGAAATACTTGTAAAAAATTAAATTGATCAGATATCTATACTAACATGAATCAGATACGTATTTTGAAAATAAATATACTTATATAATTATAAGAATTAAACTTCAAAATAAATATTTATGGATCACACTTATACCAATATCCCAAATAATCTAATTTTGTATAGACATTATCTACAAACAAAATAAATAATTTTAATAATATATTTTTAAGTCTAAAATGAGACCCACATAAAGGTGACTCTCCAATCCCAAAAAAATATGTGAAAAGTTGTCAATTCAAAGTGTACCAACTCATACTAATCTGTTCGAGTAAAATTATTCAGTGATCGTGGAGCATTATTACGTGATTATTCTTCATCATCGTATATTTATATAGAATTTACATATATAATACTGATTCTTGAATAAATGTACGATGGTGAAGAGCATTCGGGCAATGCTCCCAAGACCAATCAAAAGCCAAGAGTTTGTGGTCCCAATATTGACAAATTTAATAGGGTGATTTACACTGACCTCCCTAAGATTTGTGAAAAATACAATGCCCCTCTTAGATTTTTAAAATTACAATAATATTCCTTATTTTTTATATTATCATGCAGTTATCTCTCTTATCGTTAAAATCAGTTTAATATAATTAATTAGACTATTAAAACTTTAAATTTGAAATTTGTTTTGATAAAATAAACTGTAACATGATTTTTATCACGTTAGAAATAACCTATGTTAAATTTTTTAGATTATTTTTAAATCAAAATTTTTGACAGAATTTTAAAATTTGTTTGAATTTCGGTTTCAAAGAAATCTAAAAAATCTAAAATAGGCTATTTCAAACATAATGTGAATTATGTTAAACCTTATTTTGTCAAAAAAAATCTCAAACTTGAAGTTTTAATAGCTTAACTTATGATATTTGACTAATTTTAACAATAGGGAGGTAACTGCATAATAATTTAAAAAATAAGAGAGATTATAGTAATTTTAAGAGTTTTCAACATTTGGATCTAGAGCTTGTTATTGGAGCTTGGATCTTGCACTTTGAAGCTTGAGGTAGGAATTTCTCACATTCTTTGAGTGGTTATGACTTGTTGTGAACCACATTTCATACTTTGATCATCCTTTGGAAAAGTTGGAATCAAAATCCTATACCTGCAGATCTTCTTCTTGTTGCTGTTTGTCACATCTCATCCGGATGGCTCATCTATGCCTGATCGGATAGCCCTGTTTGCAGTATCCCTTTTACTTTGAAATTCTGCATCTCATCCGGATGGCTCATCTCTGTCTGTCCGGACAGCCCTGTTCGCTGCAACTCTATGATTCTGAAATTTTACACCTTGTCCGGATGACCTATCTATGTCTGTCCGGACAGTCTGAAAAGTTTGACGAGATTTCTTCTATACTTTAATTCTTGGACTTGTATCATGATTATATGATCAAATAAACTTGTTGGAATATAAAATGGATGGATATTGAATATAAATACTTAATGAACGTTGACACATGACCAATACGCGAACGTTACTAGTTTTCTTCGGGAGTGTGCTAGGGGGTAATAGAACATCACTAGTTTCCATCGGGAGTGTGCTAGGGGTAATACAACATCACTAGCTTCCATCGAGAGTGTGCTAGGGGTAATACAACATTACTACCCTCCTACGGGAGTGTGCAAGGAGATGACCCTACGTTACTAGCATCCTTCGGGAGTGTGTTAGGAGATGACACACTTTACTTGCATCCTTCGGAAGTGTGCTAGGAGACGACATTATATTACTAGCATCCTTGGGGAGTGTGCTAGGAGGAACGAATGAATACACGATTTTGACATTACACGAGATAATGGGTGCTAGAATGGGATGATGACTTACTTAGATAACGAGTTGGATTTGTTTACTTGTTGAATATGTTATTCTTGAATATCTATACTTTGAGTTATGGAATGTCCTCTTGTTACTTGTTACTCATGTTTTAAGCCATCTCATTCATATTTATCGATGTTGTAAGCTTTGTAGCTCAACCCTTTCTTCTTTTCAAGTAAAGATCCGGAGCATTAGCACGGATTGCTTAATATGCATGAAGTGATGCATTTATTTTGGAAGCTCATACGAAGAAGTTATTTTGCATCTTTATAAAATATTATTTTGGAAGACGTGTTGTAACTTCTATTGTTTATTCTTTTGATCAAAAAAGGAGAAATGTTTAAACTCTTCCCATACCTTTGATGTATATTGGGTCGGGTTTTGCCCTTTTTACGTAACCTTTCAAACTTTAAACTTATCAATGGATCATAAATGAATGTTTTGAGTTTACTTATGAGATTTGTGAGGTTTTTAGTAATATTTTGTATTATTATATTTTATTTAAAAATTGAGGACGTGACAAATGACCTCCCCTGAGATTTGTGAAAAATACAATGCCCCTCTCAAGTTTTCAAAATTACAATAACATTTCTTACTTTTTATATTATTATGCAGTTATCTCCCCTATCGTTAAAATCAGTCTAATATAATTAATTAGGTTATTAAAACTTTAAATTTGAGATTTGTTTTGATAAAATAAACTGTAACATGACTTTTATCACGTCGGAAATAATCTATGTTAAATTTTTTAGATTATTTTCAAGTAAAAATTCTGATAGAATTTTAAAATTTGTTTGAATTTCGGTTTCAAAGAAATCTAAAAAATTTAAAATAGGCTATTTCAAACATAATGTGAATTATGTTAAAGTTTATTTTGTCAAAAAAAATCTCAAACTTGAAGTTTTAATAGCTTAACTTATGATGTTTGACTAATTTTAACAATAGGAAGATAACTGCATAATAATTTAAAAAATAAAGGAGATTATAGTAATTTCAAAAATCTCAAGGGGCATTGTATTTGGTGAAAACCTCAGGGGAGGTCAATGTAATTTACCCAATTTAATATACAAAATGTTAATTACCAATAATTTTGATGCAAGAGACCTAAACTAAATGACATACAATAGTATTCCTAATAATAAATCAGGTGAAGAATATCAAATTCTGAATAATCAATATTATCAACAGGGTACGGATACAAATCTTATAATTAAAAGTTAACGTATATCTTTAACCGTATTTTGTATGTAGAAAATCATACGATCGATACACATGTAAAATTGTATGTATCAATTTTATGCTCAAGTTTATATTTTTATGATACGCATGCGATATATGATGCAATACAAAAAATGAATATACTCTCTCTTTGTTTGAAAGCTACTAAAAAAAATATTGTTGGGTTGAAGACGTGAAATTTAATATCATTTCAATTTTTCCCTATATGTTGTATATTTTTCATTTACATTGGGTACAAATATATATTTTTTAAACTCATCAGGCTATGTTCGGTTGGGCGTGTTTAGAATTTTTTGAGAATAATATTTGTGAACTATATTTGGAAAAAAAATTCTCAAATATTGTTTGGTTTGTTTGATAAATCATCATGTTTATTAATGATTAATATATTAAATAGTTACATTTGATCTCTGTTTGGTCACGTTCAATACCGTTCATTTGATCCTTTTTTATCTTGTTCTTTAAATTTTATTTTCAAAAAAAATTTAAAAATTCATTATTGACTTAAAAAATATTTCAAAATTAACTGCGAACTCAAAATTTTAAGTAAATTTTTTTTGTTAACTTATCTTTGGTACGAGATATGTATCATGAATACAATGCGTAAAATAAGAAGTAGGCTAAAAATAAATTGGTGGCACCAATTTAGAGATTTTGTTTACTTCTTTGAATTGTTGGAACTAATTTTTAAACATATGGACGAAAATACTTTAATCTTTTTATCCGAAAAACTAACATGAGTTTTTTGTAATGAAAAAATTAATTATAATATACAATAAAAATTAAAAATTTATTTATTTACATTAAATTAAGTTATTCAAACTAATTTACGTGGCACCTTGATTAAAACTTAAAGAAAAATAAAATAAATTTATTTCTAAAATAAAAGTTCTCGTAATTTTTTTTATTATTATACCCATATCGAACAAGCACACAATATTTTAGAATATTTAGCCTTTCAATGTTATAGAATTTTTTCATGACATTTATTATTTTTACGAGATACTTGTTTCTCATATCTGAAAGAAAAATCTTCAAAAAGAATTATTGAAAAAAACATTAAGGAGTGAGTGTGAAGGAATAGAAAAATGATCAAATTTAAGAACAAAACTAACGGCAATTAATGAAAATTAACGACAAGAGGTAATAATCTAATAGTTTCAAAAGCAGAGAAGGTATTGTATTTTTTAAAATCTCAAGGGAGGTTTCTATAATTGTTAGAAACCTTGGGAGAGGTCAGTGCATTTTAACCAAGAAAAAAGAAAAGAAAAAGGAAGCCTGCAGGTTAAGCTACGTCAAAGGTTAGTTTGAAGAGACAAGAACTATTGAGTACGTGACATATGCAATGGCGATTGCTGCCCAAGGGGTCAATTCTTCACTGAATTTGAATTGAAAATTACTAGAATTTGACTTCAAACAAATTTCTAAGAAACCAATTTGGAACTTGCCAGAAATATATATTGTTTATTTTTATTTCTAGAAGAGGAGTAAATTAATTGGGCATGTTTACTTAATTAAGAAGCTAATGAGCATTCTAGTAGTTGATCTCCTTTGAATTATGGATGACATTATATTCGGTCTTTTTTATTTTTATATTTAAAAAATACACACACACACACACACTTGTATTCTTATAACTCCTAACTATGTATTTTTAAAAATTTATTTTTTATAATTATTTAATGAAATTATTTTATTTTTTTTGTCTTGAAAATTTTTCGAGGCAGAGTGGAGATCTCTAATTTCTGTTCAGGATAGAGATGGAAGTTGGAGATGATTTCCCTTTTCGATAATGGGCCAAGAATGGAAGTTGATATCAAATTCATCTCTGATTTGCCATATTGTCGTTCCTACTCTAAATTATCATTTTATAGCCATTTCGTTTTTATACATTTATTTCAAGTAAATTTGAATTTATGCTTTAGACATGTTTGATTTATTAATATTCAAAAAAATTACTCACGTATGACGGAAGCTCGTTGTAAAATGTTTTTGCCAAGTTGAACAAATTAAATCTCAACAAAGTCTTGATACTATATGTCAATAACACATGATATGTACACATATATAGATATAGATATGTATACATGTGTGTGTGTGTGTGAAAGGAAGAAAACAGATTGGAGACGAAAACAAAATTCCGCAAAAGACGAGAAAACAATTTTATTGGCAAAAGAAAGGAAATTTTTATTCACTTTTCCAAGAAAATCTGAGGAAAAAGCGAGTGATAAAAAGGTCATCGGCTTTCCAAAACGTCCTCCCCAAGGTCCAATCCACGTGCAAGACGACCCCTTCTGCTATCTCTCTCTCTCTCTCTCTCTCTCTCCAGTTCACTTTCTCTCCCTATTACTCTGTCCACCTTCCCCTTCCTATATAAATCGAAGCAAGCCATGGCCAAGGAGAGTAACATCTGTTTAGGCGAACCACTCTTCGATAACCCCTCCCCCCTTCAATTCGGACTCCGCACCCACCAATACCCACACATTTCTCTCTCTCTTTCTCACATTTCTTGGCTCACATATATTTCCACATTAAGGTAAAGGCTGTTCTATCCAAAATTTCTCTGGGAGTTTTTGTTTTCTCTTGTTTTTTGCACAAGATGGTACATTTTTGTTTTGCCTCGCTAGAATAAGTAGTTTCATTGATTTTACTTGGTCATTTGTTGAATCAGAGTCTTCTTGGTTAGCTGTTTGATCCTGGTTTTTTGTGTTGAGTGCTCGCAAATGGGTTTTTTCCTCCATGGGTTCTGTCAAACATTTGATCGAATACCTTCTGGGATGAAAGATTTATCTGTTAAAATGGACCTGTTTTCTGAATCAATATCAAAGCACATCGAATGAAATGGGCTGCTAGGTTCCACATAAGTGAAATGATTTCCTTTTGTTTCTTTTCTTTTCCTTTCCTTTCCTTTCCTTTCTTTTCTCAACAACCAAAGGGCTGTTAGGTTTCTTATTATTCTAACAATTTTTGTACCTCATTTTGAGTTGTCTATCTTGTCTTGTTTCGTTCACACGCATACCATATTAGGCCAAGTGGGTACTGGGGATTCTTTATTTATCATCCTATTTTGTGTTCTTTTTGGGAAATGATGGTCTAATTTTCCCATGGTTTGGAAGCTTCCTCATTTTAGTTTGGTCTTATTTGTAGTATTCTCTTACTAAATAAGCAATGGTTTCTCTCAACAGGAATCCATATCTCATAGCTTCATCAAAATCGCCATTGAAGTGGCATGGGGGTACATTTTTCATGCCCATTTACTGCATACTGTGATTTAGAGAATACCATTGAATCTGCCAGTGTAAAGTCCAACGGTTTTGGGGATGATGAAGCAAAAACTCCAGTGCGATCCATTAGCTATAAGATCAGACACTCTGAACCCACCATAATGCCACCAAACGCTTCAATAAAAACAACTGAAACCATTACAAGGGTCTTGGTTGAAGCTCCTTTATCCAAGGAAAATGATATATTAACCACATCTAGTGGTGGTGTTGGAGGCAAAGAGACGGATTATGAAATCCGAAGATCAGATAGGCAATTACCCATTTTGGATCTAAGCAATGAAGCCGCGATAAAATTGCAGAAAGTGTACAAGAGCTTCCGAACGAGAAGAAAGCTAGCAGACGGTGCAGTTCTCATTGAGCAGAGCTGGTGTGTTTTCTTCTCACCATTGCTAAAACATTTTTTTTCTCTTTTGTTTGTATATGTGAAGGTTTTTATCTGCTTTTGCCTCCTTTGAATGAAAAAATTAAACCCATTACAGGTGGAAGCTGTTAGATTTTGCAGAACTGAAGCGAAGTTCGATATCGTTTTTTGAGATTGAGAAACATGAGACTGCCATTTCCCGTTGGTCAAGAGCAAGAACAAGAGCTGCCAAGGTAGAAAAAAAAAAATGGTTGAGATTGAATGCCTTATGTGAATTTCTCATTTTTTACGTTCTATATCTGGGTATTCATGTTCTTGTGGTTCTTATCTGATTTTGCAGGTTGGAAAAGGATTGTCGAAGAATAGTAAAGCTCAAAAACTTGCCTTACAACATTGGCTAGAAGCAGTAAGTAAATCGCTCTCAAAGAAACTTGGTTTTTTCTTCTCCTCGAGTTGTTGGTTGGTAATAATTCAGAATTTTTGTGTGTTTTGTAGATAGATCCACGACATCGTTATGGACACAATCTTCACTTCTACTACATTAAATGGCTTCACAGTCAAAGCAAAGAACCCTTCTTCTACTGGTAGGTTTCTGAGTAAAATACGGAAGAAGAAATTCTACACTTCACTAATCTATGTATATTTAGAGGTTTTCGAGTTGTAACTGGGATATTAAACTCGTATCTTTGTAAATTTAGGCTGGATATTGGAGAAGGCAAGGAAGTTAATCTTGTTGAGAAATGTCCTAGATCAAAACTTCACCAACAATGCATCAAGTATCTCGGTCCGGTGAGCTTCTATTTTAATCTATCAATTCCTGTTGTTATTTTGGATATTCTTTTCTGTATATTAAAACAAAATTTCCTCCTTGGGAAAGCCTTGGGGGTCGGCATAACAATAATGAGATTTATCAATATGCCACCGCCAATGGCTTCTAAATAAGAGCAAGAGTCTAGGGGACCGAGCTTCCTATAGTTAAAGAGAGATAAGGCATGCTCCCCAGAAAACTATTGAGCCTGAAAGAAAGACTAGGGTCCCCTTGCATGCTTTAGAATACCCGGTTAATAATGCTTTTGTTTTCTTTTTGTTCCAACAGATGGAAAGGAAGGCTTATGAAGTCATAGTGGAAGATGGAAAGCTCCTCTACAAACAGTCAGGGTTGCTAGTTGACACCAATGGAGAACCCAACGGTGCTAAGTGGATTTTTGTCCTAAGCACATCTATGAACCTTTATGTTGGACAAAAGAAGAAAGGCTCATTTCAGCATTCTAGCTTCTTGGCTGGGGGAGCCACTTCCGCAGCTGGGAGAATTGTTGTTGAAAACGGCAACCTAAAGGTATAACTTCAAAGAAAAATTACATAGAAATTCCTTTAGAAAGCCAATATCCATCAATAGGGGACATATTTTTGTAAAGATTTTTTGCGAAAATGACTTGACTGTGGTGTGTTTGGTAAATTTTAAACAGGCGGTCTGGCCTCACAGTGGCCATTATCGGCCGACTCCAGAGAATTTTCAGGACCTCATCGCATTCCTCAAGGGAAACAATGTAGATCTCACTAATGTTAAGGTAAGACATACTTATATTCTATCCCTTTTGATTCAACTCCAGCGAGAAAGAAACATATTAGATATTGATTGAAATTGCTTTTACATATAATTCAGATGGACTCCATGGACGAACAAGAAGGAGAATACTTGAGAACACAAAATAGTGTTGTCCTAAGAAGCATCTCATCGGAAGAAGACCTATCTGAAAAAACCAATTCAGAGACAGACCAGATGGATGGACAGGACAAGAGTTTGGAGAAAACCAATTCAGCAGAAGAAGAAGATCATGCATCAGAACAATCTCCTCAATTACTGCCGCCTGGCAGTCTCCGTGGGAAATTGCCTAATCTTCTAATACCAGATAGAGATGACTTGTTTGAGGAATTAAAGTTTGAGAATCAACCCGTTGAATCAAGTACTGTTATCTTAGGAGCAAAATCATCCCCATTGGATGGCTATGAAACAGCAGAAGATCGGATGATTTCCGAGCATTACTTCTCCGATGAAGAAGATGGAGAAACTAAAGAGAGTATTCCAGAAGAATGGATACTCAAAAGGATTGCTTCTCACAAAAGGATGAATTCGTTTCAACTGGGGAAACAACTGTCATGCAAATGGACGACAGGAGCTGGACCTCGAATCGGGTGTTTGAGGGATTATCCGTCCAAACTCCAATGCCACGCTTTAGAGCAAGTTAACTTGTCTCCTAGAATTGCTGGCTGTTTTAGATCAAAATCTACTAGAGAGTCTATCCCAAACAGTTATCTTGGAGAGATCCAGATTAGAAAGACTAGTTATAGTGGAGAATTGCCTGGGATTCGATATTTGACACCCCAATCTTCTCCGTTGCTTAAAGGGGCGTCAACAACAAGAGCTGCTGCCAAATGACCGTGATTCGTGAGATAGGTTTTAATTCATCAGTTTGTCTGATTTTTTTTGCATGAATAGGAATAGTGAGGATGATATAGGAATTCTTTGACATTCTTTTTTCCTTTTTTAGTCATGTACACAATTTTTTGCCTCCTTTGATCATCTTGTACAATACCAAGATGATAAATTTTACACATTTTTGCAGGTTTCAGTTCCCTCTATAATCAATAGAAAGTATTTCTCTCATTACTTGTTTCGTATTGCACTCTTGGATTTGAGACCTTCAAACCGATCATGATGCTTTGGCCTTTCATTTCGTGTCAATCGGAAGATGATATTTTCTTCACAAAGCATGATGATGATTGTACAAATTTGCAGCTTTCGGTATCTCTATAATTTGCAGGTTAGATGTCGAACTTGAGACGAGGATCACGTAACCCAAGCACAGGAAAAGTAGTGGTTTCTCCAACCCTATTTGTTCAAATCAGCTGTTGTTTCTAGCTGAAGTTTGTGTGAGACCCATGTTTTGAAACTGATTGATGCACCAGACAGCTTACATGTTATTCCAATTCAACCGTGTTGATAGGAAGATACCCTTTTCTTCACGAAGCATGGTAATGATTGTACAAATTTGCAGGTTTTAGTATCTCTATAACTGGAATGAATTTTTTCCGTTTTCTTCAGCAATTGTTAGATATCGAACTGGAGTATTGACCATCCGGAATTTTTTGGCCTACACGAGCATCATTGCTCGTTATAGTTGTATTTTCTATTGTTGGTGGTACCTTCCAAATGTTACCGGTCTCTTCAACCGTGCTCATTCAAAATCCTCTGTTGTTTCTAGTTGGAGTTTGTGTGAGACCCATGTTTCAAAACTGATTGATGCACCAGACAGCTTACTTGTTCTTGCAATTCGACCGTGTAATGAAGTTGAAGGAAACCTTGCCTCCGTAAGGAACCATGAATCAAAAGGTTACACACCAATGACATCTGACGACTAACTTAATAAGAATGCCGATAGAGAGGGATAAAAAATCTCATTCCATTCGAAAGGAGGGAGTTATAGTCAGTTTCTCATTCATTCAATTTCAAAGAATTTTTCTTGGTTGTAGTCCATATGCCCCCAAGAATTTGATATGCCGGTGAGCTCATTTTCATTGTTTTCTTTATCTTCTAATTTCTTGCACCATTGCTAAGGTGCAAAAGGCTTCTCATGGGTCCTGTTTAAAGTCCATCTCGAACATGATGCGGTGGGACATTTGTGACCTTGTTGCTCAGCAATCATTTCTTCACACTTAAAAGCCGCTAGTTTTGCTTTTCTGCTTAGAGCATATGTGACTCGGGGCACTACGCTGATCGAAAGAGTGTCAAAGAGCTTTTGAGGACTTAAAGCAAACAGTGATTGATGACTGCTATTGCAACTGCCAGATCACACTAAATTCTTTGAAGTACATAGGGATGCATCCGACTATTCCATAGGCTGTGTGCTAGTACAATAAGGTAAGCTCATTGCATATGATAGCCAAAAGCTTGATGAAACCAAGAGACACGGTCCAAGAAAAAGAGATGACAGCTGCATTACTTGAGAACTTGTCTTTAAAATGAAAGAGGATAGATTACACTTTGCAACCTTGTGCTTCAACCCAAATCAAAATAGGCCTCTTGTGGTCTCACGGAAATGGGCTACGTGGCCCTTATCTGAACAACAGATAACAGGAAAGGAAAACATTGACATTTGACAAAGAATGGTTGGGCGTGTTTGACACAATTGAAAATGAAGGATACAAAATTAGAATTTGGTTAAAGTGCAGGTGAAAAAAGTGCATTACCTCCAAATAAGAATATGACCATCGCTAAGATCTTGCTGTGCACAACGCATAACATGGTGTATTGTTCACTAAAACAGAGCTGTTTTGATTGTCAAAATATCATCGAAATAATTAAGCGTTATTTGAATAACCAAAATAGCACTGTTTCGGTACACAACGCACACAACAGGATCTCTACGTACCTAAGACCAAGTCCAGGAGAAGAAATCACCATAAGGCCTTTTCTTTTCTGATTTCAACTACCTCTGCTTTTTTTGGGGGGGGGGGGAAATATAGATTAAAGAGTTAAAAAGTGTGAGGGATAGTTATCTTGCAAGTACAAGTTTTTAGTTTGACTTCCGTTGAAGGTATAGTCTTTTGGGTTATGGTATTTTTATTTTTGTGAATTCTCTAGTCTCGATGTGAATGACCTGTCGTTGGCTGAATCAAGAAGGAAATTAGTCGAGATGTACGTAATGTGATTTGGACACTCATAGCCAATGAACCAATAAAACAAAAAGATAATGTTCTACGCTTTTGATGGACTTAAACATCCAAAAATGGGATGGCATGCTTTTGATTGGATTAAAGAAGAGATTGGTCGAGACATCTGTAAATTGATTTGGATAGTCGTATTTGCTGAACTAATAAAACAAAAAGATATTGTTCTATGTTTTTGATGGACCTAAACATTGAAAAATGGAATGTGGTGCCTTTGAGTGAATCGAAAAAGAGATTAGTCAAAATATACGTAAATTGATTATGCGTAAATTGATTTAAAAAATCGTAACTCTTAAACTAATGAAACAAAAAGATAATGTTTTAGGCTTTTCATGGAGCTAAACATCGAAAAATGGGTTGAAACAACTGGATCCATTCTGGAAGAGGAAGAAAAAGCAAAACAGACAACCAATATATGCATAAGACTTGATTAAATAAATTGGATATTTTGAAGCTACAAACAAAATCAATCTGACCTGGCAACAAAAAACAAAGTTGTTAGCCTGCAAAAGTCAAACATTCAAGTTGCACAATGTTGAGATCATACTGTTTGCAGTTTTCGAGAGTACCTCAATTTGGACAAACCAAATGATTAATTTATTAGCTATTTTATTTTCAAAAATTTATGTCCATGTGAGCTAAAATATTTTAAATAAAGTAGGATTTTGAGTTTTGATTAGTACCACGTAGACGGAATGTCTATTGAAAATAAAAGACGCAATAGTCCTCAATTATTAGCTTCCATTTGGGCTAAACTATTCCTACTAGAGTTATGTTGAAGGGCAATTCCGTTATTTATTTTGTGGAGTCAAATAAGGTCTTCCATTAAATTTGATTAAAATATAACACAAATAATTTAGTCCAAACGGGTTTAGCAAAATTAAGTTTTACACGTACAACATAATCTAATAATTCAATAATAACTACAATGCCAAATTGACCATATAAGAACCTACGTATAGGTCGGTGCTGCCCCCAAACAAATTAATTTATTTATATACAATATGATAGGGATGTGGCGATAGGAGAAATTTAAAAAAAAATAAAATATAGGTAAAATCAAGATAGTTAAATTAAAAAATATTTTGTTTACTTTTCTAACATCATATTATGCATTAATAATAAGAATATTGATAAGATTATTGTATAATTTCTTATGCAATAGTTTACTTGGTTATTTATGGGTTAATTACACATAACCCCCTTAGTTTGCTGGAATTGTTGAAGAAGAACGAGGAACTGAGGAGGTTGTTACGAGCGTCTAAAGTCAAGGAAGTTAAGCTCCAACTTAGCTTAGTCTTTGTTTTTGTAATTGCCAGTGGGTTTTGGTTCAAAGTTCTGAATACGTAATCTTATTTTGGATGTTGCTTAATGAAAATCATTTGCATTTTGCAAGGTTCATGTAATGTCTAAGTTTGTAGACCATATTGCTAAGCTTGGGTTGTCTAAGTTGCAGATATTTGCATCATGAAAGACCATATTGCATGTAGAAAACAATTGCAAACCATTTGACAATATAATACTAGCATAGCACTTGGCAATCCATTTGTTGAATACCAACAAACAATATGGCTAAGTTAGACCATATTGTGTAACTAATTCATTTGGCAGAGTATATGAATGGCCATTGCAACATACTTGTGTAACTAAGTTACAGGCCACATTGTAGCATACTTGAGTGGCTAATCCAAATAAATGTAACACTAACAAACCACATTGAACAAGTCATGTGACAGAATACCACATTGCGTAAGTATCCAGACCATTTGCAGACTATATGATAACATGTAATACAAACAAACCATTTGGCTAAGTCATGTAGCAGTATACCACATTGCATAAGTATCCAAACCCTTTGCAAACTATAATTAGAACATGTAATATGTTGTGAAATTTTAATGTACTCGCAAGCACACGAATCGTATCAAAGTATAGTAATGCAAGAGCAAGGTCGAATCTACAGGGACTTGTGATTTTTATTAAGAATACTAAATAAATCGAATCGATTGAACCCTAACCTAGTTGACAAAAGTTATAATTTTTTTTATTCTAAAATAATTAAACAAGCGAAGACAAAATAACTTAACAACTTTAAAAATCAAAT
>JABCMJ010000139.1:0-40825 GCA_014822125.1 Arbutus unedo
GTATTCAAATTCAAAACATTTGTAATACTTTAACATGTTATTTTGAATGTTGGGCCGTGGGTGTCCCTTTTTGAGTTGTAATACATGGAACCTATTTTGAATCGGAAAGATGATGATTTAGGAGTATATTTTCGAAATTGGCAGGTTTTTACTTAAAAGGTGAATGTTTTTATTGTTTAAAATCGAGGGCGTGACAGAGAGAAGAGGGTACAAAAAAAAATCAGAAAGAGGAGAGATAGACGGAAATTTCAAAATGAGGAAGACATCAGAAAAATCCTAACGCGAACAGAGAAGAAAAAGACGAACAAAGAAGGGCATCATACCTGCAAAAAAAAATACCTTGACGAATTCAGGTATAAAATTTTCTTCTTCTCTCTATTGTAAAAAAATTGATATGCTCTCTCTCTCTCTCTCTCTCTCTCTCTCGTTCTTTAAAATTCTGGATTTCACGTTTGAAAGTTTCTCAGATTCTTTATCTTCTTTTATAAAGTTGGAAACCCAAAGAGATTTGGATCTATACAAAATATGTTTTTGCAGATAATTCATTATCTTTTTTTTAAACCTTGTCAAAATGGGTGTAGAGATCTGTATTATCTCCAAAAATTCAGGGCGTTTTCAAACTATTTATTGATAAAACAATTTTTTTTGTCGCGGACCCTGTGGTCGAGTTTCAAAAAATATTTGAAATCCCCATCAGTTGCGGAATGACTTGGTTTTACCAGCAGTGACTTGATAAAATATTCATGACTTGATGTTCATTATAATTTGTGTTAAAATACATACGTGATCCTCCTGTTGGATCACGTTTCATTAAAAAAGTTTTCTAACACCAAGTCATATTATATCACATGGTGGGTCTGTAATTTGTATGCGTAAACTGTTGTTTATTTGGTCTTACAAATTAATTGTTTATTACGTCCCTCGTGGTCGGTAAATATTGACATCTCTTGTGATATGTGATCTCAAAATAATTATTGACACTCTTTTGCGGTCTCAACTAATCATTGACACCCGTTATAGTATCAAAAGAATATATTAACACCCATTGCGGTCTCACAGTAATTATTGACACCCTTGTGGTCTCAACTAATTATTGACACCCTTGACGGTATTAAAAAATATTAAAATGTCTTGCGGTCTCAACTAATTATTGACACCTAATGCTGCTCAATAAATATTGACACCCCTCGCGATCTCAACTAATTATTGACACCTCTTGTGGTCTCAACTAATTATTGAAACCCGTTGTGGTCTCAAAAAAACATCGACACCCTCTGTGGTCTCAACTAATTATTGACGCCCATTGTGATCTCAAAAAAACATCGACACCCCTTGTGGTCTCAAAAAATATTGACACCCCCTGTGGTCTCAAAAAATATTGACACCCCTCGCGGTCTCAAAAATATCGACACCCCCCGTAGTCTCAAAAAATATCGACACCCCCCGTGGTCTCAAAAATATCGATACCCCTTGCGCTTTTAAATAATTATTGACACCTCTCTCGGTCTCAACTAATTATTGACGTCCTTGCGGTCTCAACAAAATATTGACACCGTTCGCGGTCTCAAAAATATTGATGCCTCTCGTGGCCTCACAAAATTCATAAACGTTCGTTACACCCCTAGTGTTCATATGATGGACGATTTATAAATAAAAATATAAAAACAAATGGATCCATAAAAATAAAAGTATATAAATAACAAAAATAAATAAATGGATAGCTCACTCGGCTCTCCACAATGCCTCTTACAGTTTAAAAGAAAAATACTCTTTGCAGGTTGTAAAATTTGTCCTTCGCAAGCCTCAAAATTTTGCCCCTAGCAGCACAAAAAAAATTAGCCCAAGTTGGCTATTTAAAAGGTCTTAAGCATATTTGTAATTAATTTATTTAAGTTAAAAAAATTGGACATATCTCCACATGCATAGCCATGAGCCACTTGAAAAACAAGTCAAAGTTTGCCTTAAACAAATAAAAATAAAAATATCAAATATCAAATATTTTACAAAAGAAACTGGAACTACGTATTGACTTGATTCCGGTCCCAACTTAGTTTTGACTCGAATACGTAGGCAACCCACTATTTGGGTTCAGTCACAATTTTTGTGAATCTCATATATTCACACAAATATCAAATATTTCACAAAAGAAATTAGAACTACGGTTTGACTTGATTTCAGTTCAGATTTATTTTCGACTCGAATACGTAGACAACCCATTATATGGGTTCAGTCACAATTAGTGTATATTATTTGAATGTGGGTGGCATATGATTGGCTAAGAATTGGGTGACAACCTAGTTGGGATGCTTTCTTTTTAACGGTGATGCTGTTTTCTTACAATCTTTTTTGTGCTCCAAATATTCACTAAAAATTAGAGGTTCAACATGAATTATGCTCAAATAAATAAACTTCAAGTTATTTATTTATTTAGCTCTTAAAATTACCATAGCTGGAATAAAAAGGTTTTCTTTTATCAAAAGATGTAATTAAGAAATATGTTATATTTTCAATGGGTCCAACCTACATGATGAAAACTTACTATTTATGTAAGTGAGATTATGCTAAGCAAAGATCAAATTTTTGCTTAACAATAGAAATTAGCCTTCTAAGGACAATTATTGGAGGATGCAGTCCTATTGCGTGTGGGTGATGCTATTGAATTTTTTTGACTCTGTGCAGAGAAGGTGCATGAGGTGGTTTTGTGAAGTTTAAGGTGCTTGATCAGGGGGAGCGGACGAAGGGGTAATTACTTTCATACTTTGGTACTTGGGTGAAATGTGATCTCAATCTTTCAACTTCAACTTAGCCAAGGTTATGTCTATAAGGTGATCACCCTATGTTTTGAGTTCTTAATTATGAGCTTTAATGTATCCATGGCTACTTTTTTATTTTATTCTTGGCTAAAGTTTTTTGGTTTTTTTCTTTTAAATTGGACTAATACAAAGTTGTGTGAAGTTTAAAGATACATTGTTGGAAAACAAATTATTTTTAGAAGTTTGTAAAATGTTCATATGCAAAAGGAATGAGAGTTACGATTTATTGGTTTCTCTATGTGGTCAACATGAAAAGGATAGGAAAAGGCAGCCAACTTAGTGACCGTTCTAGGACGCGATTGTAGGAGTTCCTACCTGATATGAAAATTTTGGTTTGGGGTGGTCTTGTGAGGTAGTCATTGAATTGAAGGGTGCAAGTTGACCAAGGATACCCTTTCATTGTTGAGGGCATTGCCATTGTAAATTTTTATAACGCCTTGATTTCTCGGTCACGTTAATTTTAAAAGATTAAGTAAAGAAATTCCAAAGTTTCCATTTCAAAACATAAAGTTTAATACAACCCAAGGTTCTTTAACAAATACGTAAATTGAAGATGGAATTGACCAACAAAATTCATGTGAAGGATCTTATTAAAATAAGGCCAGAGCAGTTCTAAGATAACTAAGTAAACTAAGGTTCTATGGCGTCGTCTTTTGGAAAGGCATTCTCCTGAAACTGGTACTTTGGCTCTACTTCATCCACGTTAGTATCGGGCATAAAATGCCAAGGGCAAAATAAGTATGCACCATGAGTTGTAAAACTCAATAAGAAAGTCTTACCCTTTAAATTCCCATTTTAATGTTTAGAACGCATAAATGTATAATGATGCATGAGCAGTATACATGAAAGAATTGACACGTAAGTGCGGGAATAAAATATCAGTCGCCAGGTTTAGTTCTATCAATCTTATCACCATATCATAGTTCGTGATATAATTCACCTCTTAACTAAGGTCATGTCCTGAATATTTCATCAAGGTTTCTTGTTATGACCACGTCATATCTTTCATTCATCAGTCTCAATTCAGTATTCCCACTGATAACGATCATGACCTCTTTGCTAACCGTACTTCCTAACTACCATGCTCCCCAACCACCATGATCCTGTTCATTATGTTTTTAATCAATATGTTCAGCCTAAGCGTTATATGTTCTCTTATCATGCCAACAACCAAAATACCCTAAAACACTTGACAATCCTCTAGACTGAATAAAAGGCATGTTAAGTACATATATAACAAGCATGAGCATAACATGACTAAATGAACGACACAATTAAATGGACAACTTGGGTAATACATAACTCGGTTCACACCTCGAGTTTAGCCAAAGTTTCAGCTCAAGTCGCATCACAAAACCAATTCAATGATATCCACATTCCAATTTTTCACACGTTCTCAGGTAGGCATCCAACCATTGCCAGGTTAATAATGTTTTCATGTGAATCATAGCCATCCATTGTTATAATGAAATAAGATAACAAATACGTTCCTAGATGGCATACTAGCATAATGAGATGGCATGGTATCATGTCAAGTAAGTATGAAACAAGACAACAATTCATTCATGGCATAACAAAGCTTAACATATCAAATGTCTAAGGAATAAAGGACTCTCAAAAGTGAAAGTCATCTGGGTGGATTAAGATGTATTTGGATGAGATCTATAGGATCTGTATGGAGCGCCTAGGTTTGAAACTCAGGTGAGGCAGAGGGAGAGTTCATCCGAATGGATGTAAGGGTTCTAGTCCAAGGGATTTTCTAGAGGACTAAGTCATCCGGATGGGATGAAAGTTCATCTGGATGAACTAAGTTTCTCCAAGGCAATACTAGATACAGAGGCATAGTTCATCCAAATGGAATGAAAGATCATCCAAATAGGCAGTGTTGATTTCAAGTTCTGCCTAAAGCATAGAAGGTTTTCAGCCGGATGACATATAAGTAGATCTGGATTGCAGGTCATCTTCAAGGTAGAGGAGCTTACTCCATTGATGAAAACTAGGGTTTTCAAACAAGTTTGAGACATTGAAATAGAGAACCAAGAATAGGAAAACTTACTTCTAGGTGATAAAGGATGACGAAAGAATTGATTAGGGAAGTTTAGAACGCGTTCCAAACTTTGGTATGTCAAGTGGGTCTCCTCTTTCTCCTTCTTCTCCTTGCTCCAGATTCTTACTCCGTATTCTTGTTCTTCTTCACACACTCTAGATTGCTCTCAACTAAAAACATAGATTTTGAATGGTGTATCAACACAAAAAAGAGAGGAGTATTTATAGGCCATGGTGGGAAGATCATCCAATGGCTAGGAGGAAATCAAGGAAGATGGAGAGATCAAATGAAATGGAGTGGAGGTGAAGAAATGAGTTGTCATGGAAGTGACTCACATGGTAGGCTGATTTGAGATCTTTTGTGGGGTAAGGAGTTAGCATGGAGACTTGAACAAGAAAGAAAAATAGAGTGACGTA
This sequence comes from Arbutus unedo, assembly GCA_014822125.1. Classification (NCBI taxonomy): domain Eukaryota; kingdom Viridiplantae; phylum Streptophyta; class Magnoliopsida; order Ericales; family Ericaceae; genus Arbutus; species Arbutus unedo. The sequence continues at coordinate 5,277 of JABCMJ010000139.1, forward strand.
GGAGTCTGTTGAAACACTTGATAGTCATTCGGATGGAATGAAGTTCATCAAGATGGGAGGTGTCTTTATGGTTAAGAATCACAGAGTAAGTTATCTAGATAGAATGTCTGGTTCATCCAGTTGTAGAGGGGAAGATTCATCCGGATGGATATAGGGTATCTAATGGAATGAAATGCTCAAGGTAAATCTAAAAACAAGATCAAGTTCTAATTATGAGGATTAAGGTTCAAATCTACTATGAAATTTTTCGGGTCCTCGCAATTTTAATGTTGCATTAACTTTATATAACTACTTTCATTATGTCTTGCAATGCAATTAACTGCAAGGAAGAAAGGATTCAGCAAGTTAGAACATTCTTTCAGGCAGTGAATGCTGGTGGCGCACACCATATGTTCAATATCATGTCCCTTTTGTTATTTTCTCATTTTTTTTTCTTTTTGCTTTTGACAAGTTGATCTCTTCCCATGGTGGTGCTTCAATTGGTAAAATCTCTCATTATATTTCGCTCCTAACTTTTCTAATCTCCTGAGTTTGTGTGACCAAAATATCACAATGTTTGGTGAATTTGTGAGTTTTAGCACACTAGAGTTTGATCCTCTAAAGACAGTTTGTTTTTTGTTTTTTCTTTTCCACCTTAATCTTTAGTTTTATAAAAAATAAAAAATTATTTTTGTGATCTTTCATAAATTTTCAGTAGTGAAATGGTGATAATATGTTCATTTCAGCACTTATCATATACTATGTTAATTTGTTTAGTTCTGAAATGGTGATAAATAAGTGCTGAAAAATACAATTAAATTGTTGAAATTAACCCTATGTATAAATTGTAGTATGCTACATGGAATTGGAAATGCACACCTGAAAGAGCGGAAACGACACATGTGAGTGCCGAAAAAGACTATGGAGTTTCTGAAAATGCAGTTTGTAAGTTCAAATTAAGTCTAGGCATGTTGAAAATTGTAGTATGCAAGTTGGAATTGGAAATACATGGTTGAAAGGTGCTGAAACTTGTTGAAATGTCAATGTAACTGCAAAAATAACCTATGTAGGTGCTGAAAATGCAGTTTACAAGCTGAAATTAAGTTGATGCATGTCGAAAGTTGGAGGATGCATGCTCAAATTGGAAATACATGCCTGAAAGTGCATTGTAGCATGCATGCTCAAATTGAGAATACATGCCTGAAAGTGCTAAAACTTGCTAAAATAGCACATGTAAGCACTGAAACAAACTAGTTAGGTGCCGAACATGCAATTTATAAGCTGAAATTTAAGGGATCTAAGGGCAATTGGTTCCACTATGATTATGTATTAATGTTTAGCTAAAGTTTTGGTTCATTTCGTCAACAAGTTCTCTTGCAATTCTTTAGTTGTTGGACTTGAATATATGGCTTTAGTACTATAATTTAGGCTGTAGTTCTTGGCCATACCATGAACCAAAGTTTTTGCATTTATTCAACCTATGATTTTGTATTTTATTCAACGAGGTATATATGCTTTCACTTTAGCTTCTACAGTTATGTTTGTAAAATGCTAATACATCTATTATTGATGCCATGGTCATATGTGAGAATCTTCTACTAGAATTTAGTTTTATTTCTGTTTGATAAGAGAAAATACGAGTTTGAGATCAAATTTTTATCTGGCTAATAGGTTTACAGTAAGAATTTTCTGACTAATGTGTGTAAATGTTCCTACGACAAAAAGATTTTTGTTTATACAAGGTGAAATCAAATTGAGCATTCGAAAAATGAAGTTTCTTACGCTGCTTTTGTCATGCATATGAAATGGAGTGTATGTAGATATTGGATTTGTAAAGAAAGATGGAACTATGTCTGTCTGATGATAAATTCCTAGGCAATGTATGTAATCCTTTCCTTTCTATACTTTGTGTTAAATGCAATGTGCGGACCGCCTGTTTGATGAATGTTCTCTAATAATTACTGTAACTTTTGGCTTCTATTTTAGTTTTGATTGATATCGGAGTGTGAGTTCCTCGAAGACACTATCTCAGAACTCCGTTGTTGCTCTTCTATCTGTCTCACTCAATAACCATAATCAAAATTTGTACTTCTCCAGATTTAAAGTCTTTAAAGAGATAAATCCTAATCAACCCTTTTATAATATTTGAGCTCTTTGGATGATTTTATACGTTTCATGTTTGTTATGGAAATTATACATCTTTTCAATGCTCGAGTAGAGCAAGCATAGATGAACGAAAATTTTGTATACAAAACAATGGGTCCTTTTGTGTTCTTTTCAATTCAAGCTACAAACATTTGCCATCATAGCTCATAATTTAAATAGTGTGCTATTTTTCCTATCCAAGTTAATTGCATTTACTATTATACCTTATAATTTGCCTGGAAAGTTTTTTGGTTTATTATTTTTCAATGGGGACTTGGAATTTCGGATATGATGAACAAGATGTAAATAATGATGCCAATTCACAACTAGATTAACTGGCCTTTTGTCTTAAAAATTATTTTTGTTTCTTTTGTTGGCATCAATAGGCTCACTGAAAATAGATCCCAACCTATCCAAGAGGCGTTTCTTGCTCTTAAACCATCTCCAATGGAGATTTTCTCTCCTCATCAGTGTCGGTTCAAACCGGGTTAGCATCTCATTTTCATTTGTTGCTTTTTTAATGGAATCTGCTTTAGACTCTTTAAGGTGGGTTAAGTTGTGCGTTAAATGAGAAAAGTGGTTCAAGTTAAACTATATTGTGTGCTAAGGGTGTAAAAATGTTAATTGAAGAGAGTCAACCGATGTTCCATCGTGTCCTTGGTGTGTCCCCTCTTAAACAAATAAAAAAAATTGATGGACACACCATGTGGCGTGTCTTATACGTGTTCCCGCATTTGCCCGTGACACGGATACAAAGACCTCCTAGGAGTGTGCGCTTCATAGCTACTAACTATTTGTCTTAATCTTTTGTGAAGCGTGCTATGTTGGTGGTGGTGCTGTTGGTTGCCAGTTTGTGTGCTAAGCTGTGCTGGTTCTGATGATGTAAGGAGCTTCTACTATCTACATTGGGTGCTGATTCATGTGTTGTTGCTGATACTTTTCCTTTCAAATGTTGTTTTTGCTACTAAGGTTCCGAATCTTAAGGGTTAAGGTGTTAGTCTTTGATTATGTTTGGTACTGCTATTAATGTCAAGTTTAGTGTTGGTCTTTGGCCAAGTTTTGGTGCTAGTCTTTCCAAGTGCTGGAAGTTATACCCTGTCTTTTGGTTTCCTTAAGGTGTTCAAATTTTAAGGTTTAATGTTTCTTGGGATTGTATTTCTATTTTTTTTATCATATCTGTATTAGGTGATGTGGGGTTGAAGCTTTTTTTAATTATTCTTTTAGTCTTATTTTGGTTGGTATCTTGCTAACGGATAAAGAATCTTTGTATTATCCTTATTTTTTCAATGTATTCTTCTTTTGCCTATAAAAAAGAATAATTTGTGAAGATTTAGAATTGTTTATGTAATCTATTAGATTTGCTTTGTTTGTTTCGTGCCTTTAGGCACTGGCATTCACTAGTGTTATTATATAACATGATTCACCTTTAACCTTTAACTTTCAGTTTTTTCATAATCTTATTATTTAAGGATTTGATATTCACTTATCATATCACATTAGTTCATATTCATGTACGATTGATATAGATTTTCTCGATTGGGCTTGTTAACCCAACCCTTCATTGTTTTTCAGGTACAACTCTGAATGTTTAGCTTGGATTTTGCATGGAGTGCTTGGACTTTTGCATGAATTTTTGAAGAGTTTCACTTACAAAATTATTTAACATCTTTTACTTATTAATTTTTGAAAAGATGTACTGTAACTCCATTTGGATTCGATGACTTAATTTTTGATGTAATATTTTAAAGTTCTGATTGCATGTAAATGGTCATCGGGATGAGATGACCCACTTTTAACCTATTCTCCAAACGTTTTTATACATCATGAATGACTATTTTGGGTATTTGGGGGAGTTTTGTAAGGACTTGGCAATGTTTCATTCTATTATTTAATTATGTTTAAAAATTGATTGAGATTGTGACAAAACTCACTCACCTACAATTGATATCGTCTGTAAAAAAATTAAAATCTCATGATAGGAATGCCACAAAAACATATGATGAAGGGGCCACATGCAAAGATAAGTCAAAATTTTTGCCTCTGTTCCCACCAAAAGGAAAGGTAATGGATGGGACCTACCACGAATACTACCTCTATACCTCACGGAGAATCTACCTCGAGAGGAACCACAAGATCTAGCGCGTGAGGACCTGCCTTAACTACCACCCGTTGCATTATTAGACAAACCGCAGGACTCCTGGGAAAGGGAAAGGATCCCGAACTCAAGGGGGCTTTGACTCAAGAACGCGAGATGATCCCAAAAGGGAACATAACATTCATGAAAGGTTATGAAGGTGAGACCAAGAGATAGATGATCTAAAGCGTTATCTTCATAGGGCCGAAAGGGAGATCAGTGACCTTAAAAGGGCTCGTGATGGAAAACGTTCAGTCCATATAGATCGAGACAAGCATGTTGGGATTGTTGGGAGCCATCAAAACATTAGTGGTGCCCCAAACTTGGCAAGAAGAAGACGATTGCCGACAGGAGGTGGCCTATAGGACGCTTGTTAAGAGCAAGCATCAAGCGACACACACTGAGCTCGACCTGATCTCTTTGATATGAGGGAATGGCTAAATCAACAGCTTGTGGTACAACGATAGCGCTCATGATTCAACAAAGAAGACACTACGGCAACTAGTGACTTCTCCGTTGTGAGAAGAAATTGAGACAAAAGAGTTAGACAAAAAGTTCGTCCCTCCAAAGTTCCACCTTTACAGCGGTAAGACTGATCCGATGAACCATATCAAGGGGTTCCTCCAGGTCATGTTTCATGTACTTTGGCAAGGCAAATCTCTATTGTCGTGTTTTCCCTATGAGCCTAGGAAAAACTTTCCTTAATTAGTTTCATAAGCTCCCCACACAGTTCATCACTTTTTGAGAATAGTTGGCCAAGCAGTTTGTAGCTCGGTTCATTGCTAGCCAAGTTCAATCAAAAGAGCTAGATGCTTTGATGGCTATGAAGAAGTGTTCTAATAAAAATTTAAAGAGAGTTTTGCAAGTAGGTATTGGGCTGTGTATAATGAAATTGAGGACTCCAGTGATTAATACATTGTGGACACTTTTAGACTTGGTTTAACTGTCCGCGAGAAACTGCGCGAATCTCTAACAGTCAACCTAGTAGAGATAATCTCTGACCTAATGGCAAGAGTAGAACAATATGCTAAGTTGGAAGACAAGATCCGATGGGAATCCAATAAGATGGCCCCTCGATACCATAAAATGTAACGTGGTGAGCGAGGATAATCACCAGAACAAAAGGCCGAGGAAGGATACAACCAAAGTAATTTCACAAGGAGGGAATATAAAGCACCCAGTCTACAAGCGATTTTCAATACTCCCATCTACAAGATCATTTGGCCACTCAATGATGAGCCCTATTGGAAGTAGCCACCAATAATGGGGGGAGATCCAAGGAGGAGGGACCCAGATGGAAATCAGCGTAGCTAATCAAGATGCCGGTCAACTCATTGAGAAATTGTTTATCCAAAAAAAAAAAAATGCAAGGCCTTCAAAAGGTTCCTTGAAGAACTAGTTGATGCCGACCAACTTAAAAAGTACATTGCCGAGACATGGCAAGACACTGGAAGATAAAGACAGGCCAATTGATCTAATTCTTCAGAAGAAGATGTAGAGGCTACAACAACTATTCATGTTATACATGTTGTAGCCAGTTAGCCAAGGAGAAGAAGGCTAGGGCGTAGAGGCGCAAGACTAGACATCAACATCATGTCTTACAACTCGACAAATAGGAAGGAACCAGAAAAAGAGCTAAACATGGGAGATTACATTCACCAAAAGATATCTGGAGAGAGTCTACTTCCCTCACAATGATGCACTAGTTATTACATTACAGCTCGAAACGTTCGATACAGAGAGAATCTTTGTCGATCAGAGTATCTCAACCGAGATACTCTATTTTGGAGCACTCAAAAAGATGGGACTCACTCAAGTCGATCTTAAGAGAGTAGATACTCTATCAGCTTCAATGCAAAACTAGTCTAGCCATTGGGTTTGGTCACTTGGTAAAAAAAATCCAACGTGAATTATGTAGATGGGGGTATTGAGCAAACATTCAATGGATGGAAGTATTCAGGAGTAGACATTTTAATACCCCAATCTATAAACCGTATTCCTTTTTTTTAATTATCTTAGATGAGCGATAAACAACAATTAATTTTTTTCTATTCTAGATAAGAGTTAAAATTTGATGTTGAGTTGATGGGCAAATATTTATTTCTCAACTAAATATAATAACATTTCTCTTAACCCGGATTCACTAAAATGTTAGGAAACAAATGATGTACTTGCGTAGCACAATTATATGCTTCTGACATAGTTGGAAAAAAAAGAAAAGGATAAACACTTTGGACTCCATAATACATAAGATATTAATAAGTGCAATGTCGGAGCGAAATTCACAAACCATCGTCCCTAAATATCACGGAGTATCAAGGCCTCTTGTAATTCTAACAGAACCAAATCCAGCCAACTATAACCAAAAGATTATCATCAATTAATAAAAATAATATTTTTGATTCAAATTTTTCATCTCATCTTTTTTATCATATCCGTAAAGGAAGATATGTGTGTTAATAGTGGAGCTGAGAATGACTTTTGAGAGAGATAGCAAAAACTGTATAAAAATGTCAGATTAATAAATGCTTTGCTTATTTATTTTTTTACCATTATAGTTATTATTTAAAAGGAAGATTATAAATGTGTAACAAAAAAAAAAAAAAATTGTCTACTGTATTTATGAGGAGTCAGTCAAAATGTGAACCATCCTCAAATTTAAGTTCACACTAAAAATACAGGTATAACTTACTAATATTTTAGTTAATTTACATATGTATTAGTTAAATGGACTTACCTTGCAAGATTGCACACAAGATCGTGCAACGATATTATATTAGTATATAAAACATTGATCAAACAATGTTCACATTGATTAAATAATTTTAAAACAATTTTGCACAATAAAATAAAATTATTTTGAGGTACAACACTCCATCCATATTTAAAGTTGTTTCTCCGTCAAATGGAGCCAAAAATAGAGTGAGGATATCTTTTGGGCAAAAAGAAGAGGAAGATAAATGGAGGAAAAATTGTTCACTTGCGAATTGCTACGGCAACAGAGAGGGAAGTGAAGAAGAAGAAGAAGAAGAAGAAGAAGAAGAAGAAGAAGAAGGAGAAGAAAGCAGCCACAAATCCGACTTCCCACAGAGATAGATAGAGAGAGAGAGAGAGAGAGTCCAGAATTGGAAGAAAGTCATTTTCTTTTGCCCTAACTCCATGCCAGTTAAATTCCAACTTCTTCTGGTTTTGTTCGTCTAGTCCTTATATTTTCAATCTCCCCAGAGAACTCCCATTTCTGATTTCCAAAAACCCTAACAAATTTATCACCGAAGCGCATACCTATGTAGAGGAATTTAAACTGCATGATTCTGTATATCTTCGGTAGCAGAATGATCATCTCCAATGGCGGCCCCGACTTCCCATTCTTCCACTATCGTTCTTAGACCATCAACTTCTCCATTCCAATCCACCACCGCTGTGGCAGCCACTACTGCCTCGACCCACCACCTCCACTCGCAGCAGCAGCAATTACCACCTTTGCCGCTCTCTCTTGGCCCCCCGCCGCCGCCACCACCACCGATTGATCATGCCACTCTTGGACCAGTGGCGTCCATTGCGGCTGCGCGTTCTTTTGGTGGGGAGCCTATGGCTGCTTCAGCTGCGGCGCCCCTTGCCCGAGTTCGGCTTGTTGACCTCGTAGCCTATGATGGGGCGCCTACAAATGCTTACATGAAAGCGATTGAGACGTTATCGGGGTCGTTGATGAGGCATAATGCGGCGATTATTGAGCTAGGAAGCGAAGAGACTGCACTGATGCGGTGTGGATTAGAGGCTGCGAGGTTGTATTTTAGGACCAGGGCTCAGAATTCCGGCAAGGGAAGTCGAGGTGTCTATATCTACAGGGCTGGAAGGTATAACTTTTTTCTTGAAGTAGGTTAAATGTTGAAACATGGACAAGGGCGTAGGACTGCAACTTTAGGGGCGAGTATATATGCAAGAAAATCTTTGATAATAAAAATAGTGAACTTGGGGTCCATGCTGTTGTTAGTTGATCTTCCAATATGCACAATTTTTGAATACCCGTAGTCAATGGTGGAGCTAGAAGTTTATGGCAGGGTTGTTATAGTGTTCTTTCCTTGATCAACAATAAGGACATGTTACTAAGTTTAACCATTCGTTACTAGGCACACAAATTTGTATGCAAACTTGGTTATTTTCTGAACTATCTCGTTTTGCCTTCATGAGTAGGATAGTTTCCAAGACGTGTCAATGAGAAAAGAACCGCACCGGTAAAGTTTACGGTCAGCCAAAGTCGTGAATGCCTGATTGAATCCTATGAGCAACCTAGCCTAAACGATTAAAAGGTTAGTCAAGCAGTAATGTTAAAGGAAGATGTCAATTGACATCAATGCCACGCTACCAATCAAGGAAAAAACAAAGTTGTTTCGAAAAGGCTTGCAAGCTTCTGAAACCTAACTGTAGAGGAGGGAGGTAGTTAAGAAAAATATTCAAGGAGGTGAAGATATAAAAAAACATTTGCTCATGCACTTGCATGTATACACGCATGCACAGGGCACCCACCAAATACATTTCTTCACTTTAAATTCAACTTTCTAAATAGAAACAATGAAGTCTTGATGATTAGGAAAAATAAAGCAGTAGGACCTTAAATATCTATTTGCACATTTCATTGCTCACTTGTCATCATCTCATGAACCCGCATGCTTAGATCAATTTTGTTCTTTTGCGCTGTCATGTGCACAATTGAAGTGGATGTTGGCACCCATCTAAGATAAGCTGATGATCTAACCAACGTAGAACATGTAGTGACCGTCGAGGGGTAAAATCAGATTGATTTCATTTATGTAGCCTTATAAAGATTCCGGGAAACTTCTACACTTGTTAATGATTCTTGCAATTTCTTTAGATTGAAACAAACTTTCTTATATTGTCACTCGTGCTTTAATACTCTTATGAATCATTTGTTGGCGGATAAGTTTTAGCATAATATAGAATCCTAGGAATAAAATAGAAGGGGAGATACGGTAGAATGGGGGATGAAGGGTACATGGTTTGGTAATGGTATTAGATAGACGGGGAGATATAGCATATTTGGTTTGTTTGGCAGTTGGTATGGGTGGATAAGAGTGGGTGGATGATGAATTTAAAAAGAGAAGTGGCATTTTCGTAATTAGAAAGGGTGGCTAAGGAGGGGGATAGGGGGTAGGCTTGGATTACTGTATCCCTATGCAGAGGAATATGTAGTCTGGGCGGATATTATATGCCCTTCCTCATCCCCCTCGGAAACATCGGATGAGGGATAAATGGATAGCTAATCCTTGGGTATTGTATGTCCCTTACTCATCCCTCTCACAAACATGCCGTTAGGGTCTGTTTGGTAACATCTTGCTTTCAGTTTTTGTTTTTAAAAAGTAAAATCTTGACAAACAATATTGAACTACAAATTCTATAAAAGTATCTGAGATATGCTGATGATCTGACCAACACAAAACATGTATTGACCTTCGAATGGTAAAATATGATTCATTCAATCTGTGTAGCTTTATAAAGATTTCGGGAAACTTCTTCACTTGCTAATGGATTCTTGCAGTTTCTTTAGATTGAAATAAACGATGTTCTCTTCTCACTCCTGCTTTAATACTCTTAGGACCTATTTGGTAACGTTTTTGTTTTCAGTTTCTTAAAATTTTAGTAGACATCTTAAAAAACACATTGGCAAACATGCTTTTGTTTTTGTTGCTATAACCATTTGCAAAATTTCTTGGAATTTTCAAAACAACAAACTGGTGTTTTCACTTGTTTAAAAAACAGAATCCGATGATTTACTATGGTCTTATCTCGTCTCCCTCCCCCCTGCATCTCTCTCCCTCCCTATGTTTCTCCTCGCAACCACTCACCATACCATGGTCCATTTCTCCCCTCCTCCCTCTCCTCAACCACCCACCATAGTCACTGCTTGTGCCTCTCTCTCTCCCACCCTTCTCTCTTGGCTCTCTCCTCAACCACCCACCATAGCTATGGCTTGTCTCCCTCTCTCCCCTTCTCACCCACCCACCGTAGCTATATGCTGGAAAGCCGCTTCTGCTATAGTATCATATTAGTTGTTCTAATAGATTTGTTTTCTTTGTATTAAACTGGATTGGAATTCTTGTAAGATTTGTCATATGCAATTCTTGCAAGACTTGTCGTAAGCAAACTTAGAGGTTATTGGTTCTTGTGATAGGGCTTTGGAAGATTGGGATTCTTCACCTCCATGCATGGCTGATATTTTTAGATGCATGGGGAAGGCAGCTCGAGCTGCTCTGTCTGGAATAGCGAGGCATCTTCGTTTGCGAACTGAGTAAGCATGGTTTTGAATCCTACTTCTGCACTCCTTTTTTCGTGTTTTGGTCCTCTCAATTTCATTTCAACATCTAATTTTCATGTCTTATGGAATACAACTGATGCAGTGTTTTTAACCATTTACTTGATGATAACCCGTTGCCTAATAACGAGGCATCCTCATCAGTGCTGGTTGCAACTTACTCTACTGCATCCTGGCAAAATAACAAAGGTGATGTTGCGGGAGGCAAGCCACCACCAAGTGGAGAAGTTGAGAAGGGATTGTTGACAGTGATTTCCTCTGATAGTCCTGGTCTTCAGGTATCCTTTTTCTATTACAACTCTGTACAGTATAGCTCTTTCTTCTTTGGTGAAGAAATAAATGGATATTATTGCACGTAAGACTAATGTTTTTGGTACGCCTCCTCCATCCCATTTTCCTAGTCCCTTTTGGTAGTTCCAATTTTTTAAGGGAACATGCAATCAATGTTCTTGAATTCGATTTGAAATCATGAATTCCAACAATACCCTTGTACTCTCCTGTACAAGTATACTTATATGACTGCTTATAAGGGTTAATTTTGGAAATGTAAACACTTATTTCTTTGACATCACAGTATGAAATTGAGAACTAACAAATAAGGGGAGGGAGTAATTCCTGATTCTAAATTTGGCACTATAGCTACCAAGGAAAACGTTTAAGGATTTAAGATGTTTTGAATGTGGTTATCTGCAAATTGTGTTGGAATTTTTTGTTTTGTTTCCCATAGGTTTGTGATCCCAATAATCGTTGGTACCTAGCGGAAGGTGGATCAGCTCCTGGGGATCTTTTGCTTCTCACAGGCAAGGCTCTCAGCCATGCCACGGCTGGCCTTCGGCCTGCCGCCTCATATAGAGCTGCCCCTGATTGTACTTCTAGCAGAACTAGTAGTGGAAGGTTCTAATTATGCCTTTTATGGTTAAGTTAGTTATTTTCATTGACTTGGTTCTGATGCAATATTTGTTAGTGTTGGAGCTGCATTTTTATGCAATGCATCTTTTTCTATTTATGAAAGCTTATTCTGTGGGTGTAGGACATCATTGGCGTTCAGGTTAGTGCCTCAGGGCAATGCTATATTAGATTGTTCTCCTATTGCTGCAGCTGGTCATGTCATTCCTCAGAGCTATGTACCAATCTCTGTTAGCCAGTTTATGGATGACCTTTCAGCTGAGGAAGATGTAATGTGCAACCGTTCAGAAAATATTTATGTAAGTCTACTTTAAAAAACTTGGCTCTTATGGACAAAATATTAAAATGTACTTGAATTTGGAGACAAAATTAGCAACTGTTGTTATCTTATAATTTACGCTATGATGCTTTTAGCTCTAGGAACGTCTAAAAAATCTGGGTCACTTGTCAAAAATATCTAGGCCAGTTACACTTCTGAATGGAAGGTGTTATGCATTTAGAGAGAGGAAGCTAATTTACACTTCTGAATAAGTGCTTTATTGCTGTTCTGATTTTGATGTTTTGGCCAATTACAATCTAGGAAAATTGATTGTTTCTTTTCTTATTTGAAATTGTATATTTGAGCAGACAATAGTAACTTGATGATTTTGAAGTTCATTTTTTGGGTGCTTGATGGGTATGTTCTTTTTCTCCGTGCGGGTGTTCAGATATACCCATATAGTCACGTGTATATGCATACCCATATTGAATAAGCTCTTTACGGCTAAGTTATAGATGCTTCACCCCTTTCGAACAAGTTTTCATGCCAACATACTGTTTGATTTTGACTTCAATTTGGGTGCCCTGGAATTAAGGTTATCTTGTATTCTTTGCTTAAAGTAGTAACATTTTTTATTTGTCTTGTAAAAGTAAGGTGGCAATTTTCAGAACTAGCAACATAGATTGTGAGGTAATATGAATACCTCCTTGGATATTACTGGTGGAATCTAGCCGATGGGATTTCAATCGATCCCTTCTCATTTCTGCAAATGAAGAAAACAATTCTAGATTTGATGGGAGCTAAGTGGACTCCTTTGGCTGCTCGGTGGACTTTGAAGTTGTTTTCCCCTCCATATGAATGCTCATCAAATTATTCTTTTAGGTACCCCTTAGTTGTTCAGAACTGATTTCTCCTTATTCTCATGACTTTTTGACTTCTTGACGACTAGTCTGATCCTCTTCCTCTCCAGGGTCCCCAAATAACTACCTGACCTGGCCCTCCAGGAAAGCATCTTCCTTTTGGTGCTGTTGGTAGATGGGGATGCCATATTTCACTTAAAGTGTTTTAAGAGTCGAACTTGAATTTGTCAGATTTGTTTTCTGTATGTATGATGAAAAAAGTCTTGTGTAGCCTGGTCATGGTACTTCATCATACTAAACATGTTTCAGGTATTTTGTGTTCACATGTGCAATTTTTGGTGGGTTTAGACTAGCGATGCTCGCTGTCCATGTATCTGTCTGTATGGGGAGTACAAAGTTTGACTGTTTCTTTTCACGTGTCGTTCTATCTCATTCTTAACATGGTGTGACTAAAGTCTTACCTTCACTTGTATAATGATAGTTATGTATTTTGGATCACAGGTAGCTCGAGACAACTTAAATAGGGAATCGTTGAGAAGCGTTCTCTCAGATCCTTTGTCGTGAGTTAAATTTTACTTTTCCGGTTGCTTTTTGTTTTTATTATTATTATGTTTTTCTGGTGTTTCAGTGCAATTATACCTGGAGCAAGGTTGGATGGAAGGTTATTTATTAGGAAATGTGCTTAATGAAAATCCAATTTTACGATGCTGCCTGTTTTTCAAGGGGCATTCTGGTTTTAAAAGAGAGACATCTTACAATTTGTGAATCAATTTGACTTTGGAATCAAGTTCAACGTGGATTTAAATTACAAGTGTGCTTTAGAGTTATTGCTGATATTTGTAAAACTCCTTCCTTCTTGATGAGTTGAGCACTATGTATGAGGTTAATTTTGTCCTATGCGTGAATGAATGGTGGGGGCTTGGATCTTAATTAACTAAGATGATGGTGAATGAAATTATGTACGAGGTTCCTGCCTTTGATTATGGTTGATTCTTGAAGGGTCTAGAGAACTAGAAGGAAAAATCGGTGAAGTTTGGTCTCCTGTTTGGTGTAGTCAACATGTAATTTGACTGCTTAATTTTGTTATTAGAATACACTTTTGTAGTTCTTGAGGTAAGAAGTTTCATTTAGAGCACCCACAATGCTAATGTTATTGGTTTAGAAGAGTTGATCTTGTAGTGGTTTCTTGAATTCCTCCAATTATTACATTCCCATCCTAGTAACCCAGAAGGTTGTTTCAAATCTTATCCCTACTGGTTTATCCCGTAGATGCTTCTAATTTATCATCTTATATAACTGTTGGGAACAACTACTTACCTCCTTAGCAAGTAACGATACTGACAATGTGTTGGCGGTTGTTGATATTTCTTTTTAGATGATGTATGATACCTAAATTGGATACTGACTGGTTCACCTTCCAAGTGTTATTACAAAAAAGAGAAGTTTCCTTCAACTAGGCATAATTTTGCTATCTTTTCTTTCATGTTGACATGTGATGGACTTTGCGTTGAATTTATAAGACAGCGAATGCTTTGGTATGCTAACATCTATTAAGTGGTATTACAACACAACTCCGGAGAGTGCTTTTGTTTAATTCTCTACTTTTACATTCAGTTCCCGTAGGCAATACCTTCTCTGATTCTGCATGCATGGATGTTTATGTCTCCGCGTGCAAGACGGGTTGCTGGTGAGGAAAGGTGTTGGATAGCTTTGTGTACAGTGTTGAGTTCTTTCCTAATAACTACAGTTTTGGAATTCTGGGAACAATAGGTAAACACTAACAGGGAGTGATACAATTCAAGATTTATGTTGTTTGTCATGGCTGTATCTTAGATAGTTGTGGCAACTTCAAAATACTCACATGGAATCAGTCTCCTTGTACGGAGTTGTCAACGCAATTATTACTTTCTTTGATAATTAACTCATATCCGTGGATATATGTCGTATGTTGTTCAGCTGTCGAAGTTAGTATTACCAATATCGATGAAGTATGAATTTCAACCTTTATTCGATCAGTAGATGTGGTTTGGCTAGGAACTGATCAAAGACTGTTCTTTAACATCTGATGTGGGGTTTCCGGCATTCTTCTGCTGAGTATTTTGTCATGTAGCCACCAAATTGGCCTAATGAAGATGTTATGGAACTCGAGTCTCAGTTTGGTTTGGCTTAAAGGATTTCACTCAGCCTACACATTTTGGCACGATTGATTTATGTTTTGATTGGCACGTACTTTGGTGAAATCCATGCTGGATGCCATTAGGATCACAGGTTAAAGGACGGGCTTGTTGGAGTATAGTGATTTTGATGTCAAGCATGAGAAGAAGAACAAGGGATGATTTCACTGGTTGCATGCCATTTACATTAATTTAGGCAGTTTAGTAGCCTATACCTTTGTAATGGTCATCTTAAATAGTGTGTGTCAAGGCAACCTGTACCCCTTTCGATGGTGAAGCACTTCTTTTCCCCCTTCTACTCCTTTCATTGTTTGCGCAAAGGCCACATATAGAGACTTAGTTCTGTAGGTAGTTGCAAACAGTGACGTAATAACCTCGACTTAACCCGTCCCCATAATTCCTAACGAAAGCCATATTTGCCCTTGGCCCCATCGTTTTAGGCAGAAAAATCTTAAATTTACCATTGTTCAGAACAACCAGCAATACTGCAACTATACACTTCAAGAATGAGACAAATTCATTGCTTTAGCAACCTTAGGACCTTTCTTATACAAGATCAACTCCATTCTGTGCCGGCTTTTGCAACGGCTAGCTAAAACAAAACCAGCTGCAGAGAGCCTTGTTCTATGCTTCTATAGTTGTCCTACATCATGAGTGGTGTCTTATTTTGGTTGGATTATGAAATGATGATGGAACCTATATTGACATTTTCACCCTAGCTTCGGTGATTTTGAAATGGTCCTGCTCATGCCTTATCTTATGAAAGAAGTGCATCACTAAAGGAATATTATCTCTTGGATTGTGGAAAAATGTTTCTTGTACATTTGAGTCCCGTTTATCGGTCAATTCTCAAAATTCTATCGATTGATCTTATCTTCTAAATCAATTCTTTCAGTTCTGATATGACCTTAATTATGTTTCCTTCATTGTTTGTGTTGTCTTCTTTCTTCAGTGGTGCATTTCTTGAAGATGCTATGGTTGTTTCATGTGGACATTCATTTGGTGGCGTTATGTTGCGGAAGGTCATAGAGACGGTAAGCAGCTGTTTCTTGAGCAATTTATTTTGGAAGTCCTACATGTTATTTCATCTGAAAGTTGCATTCTTCTCGTGAATGGTTGTTGTTCTGTTTTCACAAGGGGT
The DNA here is from genome assembly GCA_014822125.1 of Arbutus unedo. Lineage (NCBI taxonomy): Eukaryota > Viridiplantae > Streptophyta > Magnoliopsida > Ericales > Ericaceae > Arbutus > Arbutus unedo. Next base: position 21,203 of record JABCMJ010000139.1, read on the forward strand.
TTAATGACTTCAAAATAAGTACGACTTCGCATGCTATAAATTGGTTATATTTTCTAAATTTGGAAAGAGACGTACATGTTTCGTATCTACATTGCATGGGACAACAAACATCCATCTCGTTTGTATTTTGGATACCCGTATAATCATCGAAAGCTATTGAAGTGACTAATTCATATAAATTCGGAAGCATTGAGAACAAAGAAACTGTTGGAGTTATCATCAATTTTCCATGTAAAAATGGGAATGGGCGAAATTTATGTGCTTGTACTCCCCCTTCAAACTTACATGACACATCTTGTGGCACACAGGATGAAACAAACTGAAATCTATTAGAGAACACACACACACACCCAGAGGAAGCAGAGATAGAGCAACATTAAAGCTTCTATAGATCTTTCTTCTAATTATATGTGATCTACCTATACATAGCCATTCCCATTGAATAGTCACATATTTGATCAAATTGACATTTCATTAATGAAACTACAATATGTTGGGCGGTATGTGAAGCACCCACACGCCTAAGTGGTCCCTGTATGCATGTCGAACACGCGCAGAGATGTAGAGGGATACATATGGGACACGCCAGGTGGCAAGTAATGTCCCAGGACACAGGGGACAGGTAAAAGGTAAGAGTTGCGCGTAAAAAAACTTCAATATGGTAGTACCCTCATTCGAATTCCGAGATTTAACCAGTTATAGGTAATAATTGCTAACTATAACATGAGGTTTTTTTTCCCGTTTCTGGATCTTATATTGATACGAATTAAAACTAAAACTAGAGATAGTATCTATTTATTGCCTTGCTGTGTTCATATCCTCATTTAATCATAATTGCTGTGTTCCTTGTCCGTTTTGGTGTCCATATTTGTATCCATGCCTCTTAGGTGCGTATGTTGGAAAATACTTTGAATATTTACTTTAGCATTCCACAAGAACTCGTTAAATCTTCAACCTCACTCCATCCTTATATAGGCATTAGGCTGGTAAGGGTGTACCATAGAAAGCACCAGGAAAGCAAATCTGGTTACCATCATTCTGCTGGGACCTCCAGAATAGTGTAGCTAGGAGTACTTTGATTAACTCAATAATCCTATGTTGAGGAAGAAGCCCTTGTGGTTCTCTGTAGCCTTATACCATATTGGTTCCCTATGCCCCTGCCCCCAGGAGATGAAAAACTGATGGAGGAGAAGAAGTAAAAAAATAAAGACGAGGATGTTCATGCGCACTTCGAAGTTGTATTGTGTCCTATCCTTCTAGGTGTAACTGTAATGAGATTTTTAATGAATCTTGCTATTGATGTAGGTTGAGATTTGACCCCATCAAAGTTGAGGGAAGTAATGTCATTTCTGAAACGAAATGGTGGAAGTGAAATTAGGCCAAACAACAGGGGATAATGATGAATTAACTGAAAGAAAAGGGCAGTTAGAAAATAATTTGGCTGTGTTATATTTAGCTGCCTAAAATGTGTTGACTTGTCTGTTTTTATTTCATGAGAGAGGCCACGCCACAAGGGGAAAAGGTGACGTAACTAAGGGAAAACGGAAGTTCAATAATTATTTGGCTCTGCTATACTTATATATAATGAACTGCCTACAATGCGTTGTCTGTTTTTGTTTCGTGAATCGGAAGACACCTGATAAATGGAACCTCCTTAATGTTATCTTGTCAAGAGGTCTATATGAGATTTTTTTTTGTCAGAAACTGGCTCCTTAATTGTTAGCTTTAATATTAACTTATCTTGCATCTGTTAAATTGAAGGGTAAATTTCAGAAACACCCCCTCGATTATGAGAGAATCACACTGCATACCCCTGTATTTTTTAGAATCACAGTAAGTGCCCTTACTTTTTTATTCTACGTAACATTCAAGTCCTTTTTCCATAATATACCTATTCTACCCTTTATTTCATACAATGGAGTGGAAATGCCTTTATTATCTTGTATTTCTTGATAAAAATACCTCCCTCTTGTTCTACATAATTGATGACTTATTTTCATAAAAATAAAAAGATAAGTTCATACATTATACGCTTACTGACCTTAATTTTTTTAAAGAATTTTGTTTAAATAATTATCTTTCATAAGTGTTAAAGTTAAAATTTTTATAAGATTGTTCATTTTCCTCGAAAAGAGGAACATAAAAAGTAAAAAAAAAATTCTGAAAATTTGGTAAAAACTTCATTAAACTGAAATTTTTTTTTTTTTTATCTTTTCAAAACTTGTTAAAAGATTTTGTATTTTTGATTCCTTTCATCAAGACCACAAAATGATGAAAACAGTTACCAAACAATAACATTTCAATAAATCACAAAAGTATAAAGATAAAAATTCTATTTTTAATAGATCGCTAAATGATGAAAAGAATAAAATTATATTTTCAGTGAAAATCACTTTTACTTTTGTTCTTTTTTGAAATGTGATTTTCTTGGTCATTCTTTTCATCATTTTATGGTCTTGATCAATGGAATAAAAAATATGATTTTTTTTTAACAAGCTTTAAAAAGACAAAAAAATAATTTAAAAAATGACATTTTTTCAGATTAGTGAAGTTTTTTTAAAAATTTTCAATTTTTTTTTTACTTCTTATGTTCCTCTTTCTAAGATGAATTAATAATCCTAGAAAATTTAACGTAAAACTTATGAAAGATAGTTTTTTAAATAAAATTCTCTAAAAATTTAAGGCTAGTGCATTTTTAACACATGAACTTACCTTTTTATTTTTATGAAAATAAGGCATCAATTATGTAGAAAAAGAGGAAGGTTATTTTGTCAACAAATAAAAGATATTAAATGCATTTTCATACCATTTATAAATGAAAGGGTAGAATAGGGATATTATGGCAAATGGACTTGAGTGTTACATATAATAATAAAGTAAGGGTGCTCACTGTGATTTTAGAAAATACAGGGGTACGCATGTGATTCTGCTAAAATCGAGGGGGTATTTCTGAAATTTATCCTAATTGAATGAGAGATTTGATGACAGTTGCCTTCATTTTATGTTCACAAGTAGAGATTTCTTTGATTATTTCACGAAGAATGATGACTCGTCCTGTGTAATGGAACTGAATTTTTATGTCTGCATCCCAGTCAAGGTGCGCACTCTGCAGTGCCGAAATTATCAGCAGTTCTTTGATCCCTAATCATGGTACATTTCAGTTATTATATTTGTAGTCCGATTTTCTCTGTTTTGTTCTTATGTTTAGACCTGTTCAGCAACCAACCCTCAGAACATGATTTTGTCGACAGCTCTGAGAGCTGCTGCTGTAACTGTGAAGAACGAGGATGAGAGGAGGCTTTTCCACAATGCGGCTCTTCGGAAACGTCGCAAAGAAATGGTTGACCGGATGGATACAACAAAGACACAAAACAGAGTACATTCTTCATATAAAACGCCAGCAACTTCTGTTTTCTCCTCCATAGATCACAGAGTTGTAACTTGGGTTGTGATGACATTAGAAGTTGTTGAAAAGAAATTTGAATACCTTAATTTAATCTTTTGGAATATTTATAGCCTAATAACCTACATCCGTATCTAGGGAGATTTGTTCTTAGCTAAATAATGGGATAATATCTACCCTTAATAACCTATATGCGTATCTAGGGAGAATTGTTCTTAGCAAAATAATGGGATAATATCTACTCTTTACCAGTTCACTTAAGAAGGATGTTAAGCTTGACTGTTAAGTTGCATCTTGAGGCATTGAGCATTAGAATTCTTTCAAGTTAATCTTTAGGACATAACCCCGTTAAACATTGTATTAAAAAATTGAATCCTTGAGAGAAACAGAACCATGTGACACAAGTCAATTTTATTGTTTGATAGATAGTCTTTTGTGTAATGAAAGGGTTTTTGGGTTTTGTGAACAGGGTGGGCTATTGTTCTCGTCAGGATATGAAATAAAAAAAAAATCCATAATAGAGCAACTAATATGTTAAAAGAACTAGTTTTGACTAGAAATGAATTTTTGTTCAGGACAATGGGGATACTAGTGTTGGTGATGATGTGCTACAAAAGGGGGTACAGTATCCCTTTGCAGTGAGTGAGAAAGTTGTAATAAGGGTGAGTTATCTAGCTATCCTACTCGGAACCATATAAATTGACCATCTAGTTCTTGTTCAAATGGAAGAAAATGCTAAGTAACTTTGTTGTGCAGGGAAATAGGAGAACAGCTGATAAATTTGTTGGGAAGGAAGCAATAATCACATCGCAATGCCTTAATGGTTGGTGAGTTGTCCCACTTCAGCTAAAAGTGTTTTATACTCCCCTCTTTTGAAGTTCTTTGTCCATCGTTTGAATTTGGGATGCCTGAAATGCACATCCACTTTAAAAAACCAGAGCATAAACTTTTTAGTTCTCCAAAGTTATCCCTGATAAATGGATGTGAACACATGGGTAATGTAGTTAGTAACTCTGCATTCAAATTTGGGTTCATTAAATGCATGCCCCCTGAATAGTTGGAACTCTCAAACAGAACTAATATCTTGCGACAGAAGGATTTACATCCTAAGATTCGTAATGTCTAGGCCGTTGTATTGGCTGCATTAATGTTTTCCATTCTGTTACCACTACCTAGGTCCCTATTCCTTGCATCATAGGTCATCATGTCTTCCCCCTCATTGTTACAACCTCTTGGGGCCTGATTGAACTTCTTCACATAACTCAAATTCGAATCTCCCTTTTTTGGTCCCTTCGTTGCAAATCTTGTTGGACAAGTTTCCCTACCAGTAGATACAATTTTCTGTCACCCAGGTGTCGCACAGATTCATAATTACCAAACACTCTTTACAGAGAGTAATGCCTCGTCATAATATTATTTCCCTTCTGATATGGATTGAATATTGTGTAGATCCTCATTTTGCATCCCTTTAAGTGGTGGGTTTCTTGACAACCTCGGTTATTTTCATGGTGTTTGTAATCACCATCAGTTCCCTATTACACAATCATCTGTTGTAAATAGTAGTAAAAACTAAAAACCCATTAACATGAAACCTATTACCTATTGGGGGCTAAAGTCTTTATTGCTCTTAGTGATGGTACATTAAAAGTCTATCTCCGTTTGCACTTTCTCGTCTTACCTTGACGTATTTTTGTTTCTCATTTACCTCAGGTATTTGCTTAAGATTATTGGCAGTGGGGAGAGTGTTCGCTTGCAATACCGTTCTCTTCAAAAGATTCTCAACTCCCAAGCTGTTGACGAGAGGCATTTGTCACAACCAAATCAAGAAAATGGCTAATTGTAGCGTTAGAATTCCTTTTGGTTTTCCAATTTTCCTCTGGAGGGTATATACTTAGTGAAACTCAACCTTGTCCAAGTTCTTGCTTGAAATGAGGTTGGGGTTTTTCTCGTCTGTTTTATATTGTTTGGCAACTAAAGGGTGTAGTAGGAAGATTTGTTACGCCTACAAGTTTTCTATGCAGTAAAGTGTACGAATAGGAGAGAGGACTAACAGGTGAAATATCCACTCTTGTGCTTTGTTACAGCACAAGCCAACATATTTGACATCTAAAATGCGAATATAGGAAGGTTCTAACCATGTTGGTGGATGAATGTAGATTTTAATTATCATAGCTTTTGAATTGCTTACAGTGTGTGGTGTAAGGCTATTTTGTATACTATTGAGAAGCAGGGTACATAAGATTTGTCTGAAATTGTGAGAATTACAGTTGCGGTATTTTGACCAATAACGTTGTGATAAATTTTGTTGGGCAAGACATTATTTGGTTAGTGTCACGTGGTATGCCAGTAGTACATAATAGTTAAGATTGTTCTATAATAAAATCACAATGTTTTACTGATGAATGGGAAAGCTTTGGAAAAGTGCAATATTATTAACATATTAAATTGTACATTATGTCTGTGTGATATTTATTAATTTGAACACATATTAAAATTTATGGGACAAGTTTTTATATTTTATTTTATAATGATATGCCACGTGAGAATGATGTACACTTTGATGTATTAGTAGACTTATTCTTCCAAAAAAAACATGGGAAATCAGTGCTTATAGTTCTGCAACTATTGTCAATGGTGGAAAAAATAAAAGAAATAAAAATGCAAATGGAAGCTGAATCTTATAATAGTACGTACTATTATTTGAAATCCACGAAGATGACTAATGTGATTGCGAGCCTCTGGAGATATATTTTGGATAATGTGGAGTCTAATTTTATTTCCAATTAGGGGCGTGATTTCAGGGATATACTAAAGTTATTACAATTCACAATAGGATGAATAATATGTCAAATTGCCAATTGCTAATTGCCAGAGAGAGAGAGAGAGAGAGAGAGAGATGGGCTCGTGATTTCGTACATTGATTCAAAGAAAATCTCAGCATCTGGAAAAGCTGAAAGTTATTGAATGTTTGCGTAAAAGAGGTCGCTACATGACTGTTTTTTTCTCTGACTTATACGGGAACCAAGCTGTCTCCATTTTAAATCGTTAGTTAAAAGTTTCTTTAAGATTAATTTGTTGCATCAACAAATCAAATCTAAAACACATTTTATAGGTCTCATGAAACTTGCAAAAACAAACTCAAATAGGCTATCACTCAACTTATTCAATTGACCATGTTTAAATTTTTTAAAATAATCAATAAAACTCATTTGAAATATTGATCAATTAAATCTTTGTTTGAATTTTTTATATTAATTTAGTCGTTAACAAACTAAACACTTTTTTCAAGCTGTTAAATTGAGATGAAAGTTCCTATGGAAGTTCGTAGAAAAAGAAGAGCCTACTGTGCAACGACGGCATTTTGACCAAAAAAAACACTGCCGGAACAGTCCTACCCCCTCTCTTCTTTCCACAAATCCCTTCAAAATTCAAGCATCCAGAGAAACCAAGTACAGTAATTCCAAGCCCCAAAATATTTTCAACTATATTATTAAGAAAACAAAAATGCTACCACCACACATAAAACGCATATAGAAGGACAACTCTCTAACATCTTCATGAGAACAACTTCATTTGGATTTTGATTTCATTTTTTCAGTTACTGTACAACTGAACTTCATTTTTTCTTACATTTGAGTTCTTCCTTGCAGGAAGGTTCAAGGCTATTTATATATTTCTCTACCATGCCATTTCTAGTACACAAAACCCTATGGAACATGCCGTTGACGCCGTCAGCCAAACGGTCCAAACCGTCAGAAAAACTTCCCATCGCAGCTTCAAGCTCCTTAACGGCTTTTTCCAACTTCTCATCCTTTTTGCTGTCGCCTTTGACCCCGTCAACGACGCCGTTAAGGACGTCACGCAGTGCACTCACGCGCTTCTCCACGTCATCAACCTCCTTCATCGACCACGCCTTCTTCCCTCCCTCAAAAAATCGCCGCTTCAGAATCGCCGCCCGGAGATCTTTCAACGACTCGGCCCACAGGAAGTCGGACGGAGTACTGACCACCGCTGTCTCATCCGGCATCCCGCACAAGGCCGCCACCGCCACTCCGGCGACGAACACCGTCAGAACCCCGACGGCGTAGATCGTGCGGCGGATGACCTGCCCTGCGTTGGAGATCTTGCCACGTGGAGGCGGCACGCTGCCAACCGCGGCAGCCAGATCTCTGATCAAAGTCTCCGAATCGCTGAAATCAAAAGTCCTCCGTTTTCTGGACGGTTTGTTCTCCCAATCGGAGATTAAGTCCCTGGATCTACGGAGTTTATCCGCCGCCGGTAACTGGTGGTCGTTGACGGGAAATTCCAGGAGTTGAAGAACGAATTTGAGGCAGAGGCGACGATGGCGTAACCGTTCGACTTCGGAAGAAATGGAATTGCAGACGTCCAGGATCTTGACGCTGCCGTCCAAATAAGACGACATCGTGTCGTCGGAAGAAGACCTGAGGTTGTTGATCAGTTCCTGCGCTTCGGCGTGAGTGGAGGAGAGGAAATCAACGGCCTGAGAGAGCCAAGAAAGGCTGATGAACGACGGCGAATCGGTAGAGATCGTAGTCAAGGACTTCAGACGGCGGAGGACGTTCTCATCGAACGATCTAACGATGAGATCGAAATTGTTGGGCAGAGATCGATCCTTTGAAGATCGAAACGGCATGAACGAAGCGAAGTTAGATCTCTGCGCGATATACATCGATACAGTTTATAGAGTAATAGATCTGATTTTCTGTGAAATAGGGTGCGATTTTGATCCTTTTTTGCGGCGTGCGAATACTTATAGTCTGAACTTACGCGTGCGAATATACGATAAGTCTGTCTCTCTCTCTCTCCACTCTCTCTCTCTCTCTCTCTAGAAATGCAAGACGCGGCCCCGACAAGACGGAATTGCCAAGATGCTTCGTATGGACTTTCTGTTAGGTTTTGAGGATGAGATTACTTGCGTGACCTTGCTTTATTTCCAATTTGTTAGTGACAAGTGAAGGGCGTAATCGGTAATTTAAAGTCGAAGGGATAGAATGGTACCTAGAAAAGTAATGAAATCCGGATACGAAAAGTAGTGGTGGAAAAAGAGAGACGGGAACAAGTCCAAAGGACATCACCGTATTGTATCAAATGGTGAAAACTGCACGTTATTTACATACCAACCAAAACAAGAAGATAAATATATATTCTTACATCTAAATATATTTCGCTTAATATTTTTTTTAATAATCGATATATAACATTTATTTTAATAATTGAGATATCTAATCGATTTTTGAATTATTCCTAACCTAATATAAATCATTCAATACATGTTAAGCTCATATTATTTTATAGAAATTTACTTGTAATATTAGACATCTCAAATTTATTGTAATCAAAATTATGCACATGAGTCTATAAACATAACATATTTTTGTTTACGAATCCTAAACTCACTCCACCAACCTATTAAAAATTAGAAAAACAAATAATCCGTCTTGGTGAACAAAAAATACAATTAAAAAATTATGACTATAATTTAAAAAAAATAAAACAATTTTTTTTTTTTATATTTCACTTGCATATTGGTGTCTGAATAGTTGCCTCACCTGATTATTTTTTTTTTTAATCATTTCACATAAGGTATTTTTTAATTACTCTCGTTGATGAATAATTAATGTAATATTTTTGATAAAATTCAAAATGTAAAATTAATAAACATCAATAATATTTACTATATTTAACAAGCCCTCAACGACCATACCTTCTAGCCAGATCACTCACAACAATTCTCGCCCCCACGAACCTCGATCGAAATATCAAAGTATTAAACTCACACCAATTTTTAGATGGCTTTTTGGAGGAAGATCTTTTTTCACCAATTGAGTCACAAGTCTCTAACATATTCAGACCCAGTAATTTTTTGTATGTCCTAATTAAAATCAAAGCAAAACCTTATATGTTATGACCCATATGTCCGATGTCACGAATGGAGCAAAGTCCTAAGTCAGAAACTTTGGCCAACCCTTTCACATTACAATAAAAGTTTAAAAATTACCACAATTTTCACACAGGGGATGACCAGGATTCCTATCCTATTAGCAATATTGTTGGTTTCGACCCAATTTGAATGGGAAAGCCTAGGATCCCAAAATGGATTCCTAGAAATGACTTAGAAAATGGGTTCCATCACCTTATTTCATTTCTTCTTATTTCTCTTCTTTTTCTTTATCCACTCTAAATTCATTTTTTTTTCTTTTCTTTATTTATCATCTTTCTTGTTCTTTGTTTCGAAACTATCTTTTGATTTCTATCTCATACTCCTTCCTCTTTGAAACTTTACTTGGTGTAAGTGAGCAAAATTGATTATCTGAAAAATATAATCTCAGCTATAGACCACTAGCTATTTACTGAAAATTCTCTCTCTTGCTTACTTTTATTCCCTATGACCTTATGACAAGAAATCGTCAAAGAACCATCCATCGCTATGATGGGAAGACACTTTGATGACTAAGTCAACTTTGAGATCACCAGAAACTCTTTAGCTATAACTATGAACTGTATAATATTGTGTACCTTTCATCCTGACTTTGTACCTTTATTTATAGACTTTTGTCATCTCATTAATCTATGTTCTATCCAGATTCTAGTTCTTCATTAGAATCGGATTAGAAGTGTCTTCTAATTGATCACTAACGAGACAAATCTGTCTTGAACTCTCCATGACTTATCTTTCTTTATTAGAGTTTTATTCAATCTTAGATTCGTCATTTTAAGTTGAACTGGCATAGGATTTCTCATCCTAATTTGGCTAAAATATCTCCCAAGGTAATCGGGGTTCCAGCCTATCGTGACTAACCTCCTTTCTCAGGTTGGCTGAGCTCGTAACCTCCCTCCTCAAGTCAAAAATTCTTCCAACCGCCGTCATCTGATGGACTGGTACTTCTGTGATCTCAGCAATGCTCTCGTGAGCAAGAACACACTATTGCCGAGTTGAAGAATAATTATAACAATTTTATTTGAAAAATACTTAAATATTCTTTATTCAAGTATTACCTCCTTCAATTGCTCCTAACTTTGTCCACTCTGTGTTGATCTGTTGGAGTAGGCAAAGCTATCCAAACCCAACATCATAAATATTTTTCTTCTCGAATAAACATCTTAAATCGTCGTTTGGGATCCGTGTCATTGCATTTAAGGTGATGTGACATTTGTTACAATTTTTTCAGTACAAGGGCGCTTCACAAGCGTTTCAAACTCCATTTAAAACCTTTTATCACCGAGTGAAAGAATTTTCACCGCCCAACTCTTTCCCTTCTCTTGAAGCATATTGTTCTCCTCTTCTCATCACTATCTATAGTCTCTTCGAGTACTCTGTTTTCTTGACTGCAAATCTTTTGTTGACTTCATTCTTATAAGTCTTTCTTTGAACCTCTGCCTCTTTCGTTTAGTTTCTTTATCTCTCCCCCTACGCATCCTCTGAATGGGGATTGTTCAGCAACTCTTTGCCACTCCGGCCAAGATAATAGAGTTTTGCTTGCACTACAACAACCTAGATGATGTTGTAGTCGAAATCAATGACTAGTGCTGCACCTTGATATGCGCAATGTGGATTCGATCTACATCCCCCTCATGGTCGTAACAGAGGATGGAGTTCAGTTCTCCCTACATCAATTGCTCTGCAAACTACTCATAAACTCTTACAGAATCGTCATGTCGATAATATATCTCAATAGGATCCCAGGAATCGACCTAGGATTGCGAGAAACCCAGTACCACTATGACACAACTAAGCCACGCCTAACTTATATTACCTCAAGAATTGACCAAAACTCGAGAGGTAAGTGACTTACCTCAATGACTCCAATCATGATAATGACAACAACTTTCTAATCATGTAGGGAACTGGAAATTCCAAGCTTGGGAGATCGAGAACCAAAGAATATGGATCCCGACGAGATTCGGGAAACCTCGTCAGTTTCTCATTTGTACTGTTTTAATATTATTGTTACAGATACGCTCACACATCTACTAACTCTTTTCTTTTCTCTTGCAGCTATCAATTGCAACAAGAATTGTAACCATAAAGGCATCCGACATAAAAATAGGTCATAAGATATAAGAGCCTCCCAGGATAAATGAAAGCCCGTGCCCCAGAAGTCCTTCTCCGCTACGCCCCATTGTACAGAGGCTACATCAAAGATCGTTCCCACCTCGCAACTATTGTCATAGATCAGATCGATGACCAAGTTCATGAAGCCATTCCCTTACCTTATCTCAGAAAGCCGAACAGAGTAACCATTGCCAAGGCTACTGCCTACTATTGCTTCCTCTTCTGTTCCATCATCTTCTGACACTTAATTTCTAGCATGTCGATCTCAAGAACCGACGAACATTTCTCCCCATCACAAATTTTGAAATTCAGAGAACGCACGTGACATCAACCAAGGCATCATGGAAAAGAATAAAAAAATGCCCAAATTACTAGAAGGTCTTCGCCTTGGGGCCAAAAGAAAACCTTCAAAATGCAATCACACTTCTTTAACTGTTGGCATTACCTTGTTGCCTCCACCAAGCTCGATGCCCGTGGTGAAGCTTGAGGACGTGCCTCTTCTGAAAAGGGCCGCCACTAAGAAAAATCTCAAAAAGAAACTCCAACTAAAAGAGGTTGCGAGATGGATACCCGAGCTGTCCACTCTACGAGATTCCTCTATAACAGTTGACAACTCCTGCTAGAGCCCCAAGATTGTCGGAGCAATATCCAACGTAACCCACCTTCCAAGAGACATGGCAACTCTAGATATTGTTGATGATCTTGAAATCTTGGACAAGATGTTCACCCACAATCTTGCTGCAAAACTTCATTCAATTTTTTTGCTATTTTTACTTAACCCATTTTCTTCAAAATTGTTCGTATTTTGTCCTTCTGCTTCCTGGGTTGTACAAAGAACTCACATTGTGATGAAACGTTTGGCTGAGGTGAAGGAGGTGAACCGCATGAACCAAGCTAACGTTATCATGTGGAAGAGGGAAGTGGATGAAGCTAGGACTGCCATCTCGGCCAATCCAAAGAGGGCAACTAATGCTGAGTCTAGACTTGCCAAGATGGAGGCATCATATGATGAAGATAAAAATATCCTAGAGGCATCTCATGTTGAAAAAAGAAGAACTTGGAGGCTTACATTGCATAGCTTAATAGGGACTATAAAGATGATTGGCAAAAAGGGATCCAAGATGTCGCCCACGACTTCACCACTCGCCAACTCCCTGGCATTTGAGAAGCATACTTCATGTTCGGATGGAAGGCTACCCTATGGGTATGCAACATTGCACAGGGTTCTCTGCTATTTATCAATGTGTTGAAGTCCACTAAAGTTGACAACTTCAATTGTGATATTGAGACTGTCATTTCCTCTCGAACTATTAAAATAGATGGTATTGAAGAAGTTCAGAAAACTAAAGCTACCCCCAAGACCCTCCACCCGTTGAAGGTGAGGGTAAGAATATTGATGATGCCACTGTTGGAATGTAATTCTCTGGATTCATGATATTTTGTGGTTTATTTTTTTGAACTCATTTTACCTTTCCGTCACGGTGGCCTCTGTGGCTTTGGGTTTTGACCTAACAATTTTTTTGTTTTTCTTTGCTGTGATTGGGGCCTTCTGAGCCATGCTCAATACAACTCTTTCCTTAAAAATTATGTTGATAGGATTATATCTCTCTGGTTGGCATTAGAGCCTTCCATGGTTTTAGGACTAAACTTGAGTCCTTCGTGCTCGCTGACTTGCTTCTATTAGGTGCCTCAACACTCTATGTGATGAAATCTTTTCTCGAATTTGATTGCTGAGAATTTCAAGCTGCAAACCTTTCTCAGTTTCCATAAAAGAAAGCTCTTCAAGTTTTAATGCTCTGGATACTTTTCTCAAGTGTTAACTTTAAGAAATTTTCCTCCAATTCCTTTTCTCAAACTTTCTATATGTATGGAACTTTTTTGAAGTTTGTTTTCTAACTTTTCTCAAGTTATAAAATCTTTGAATAAAATTTTCTCAAGTTTGTTTGTTAGGCCTTTGCCTAAGTCATACACCCGAACTACTAGGCTTTTTTTTTATTCATTTGAGTCACTGTATGTAATTTCAAATCTTAGTACTCCAGGGTTTCTCACCCTAACTCAGGACTTCTCCTCCCATGAATTTTTTCCTTAGTTGAGAGGCTCTTTTTCCTCTAGCAAAGAAGTGGAGGTTTGACATTCACTGCCTTGTTTGACAAAACTCGAATAACATGTAAAAATTGAAATCTTATTCATGAATCTTCTCAATAAATTTTTGAAAAAAAAAAAGACTTCTAGAAAAGAAACTGTCGAAGGAAAGGAAATTTTTTACTGAAAAAACATCTGAAGATTGGAAACATTTCAAGTCCTTGAAATCTCTTTGTTTTTCATATCAGCAAGCTTGCTAGCCTTGTCGATCACTTTGTAAGGACCATCCCAATTCGGCCCTAAATTTACATCTGTCGAATCTTTGGTGTTGCCAATTACTTTGCGCGACACCAAGTTCATAATGCTGAACTCCCTCAGGTGGACCTTTTTGTTGTAGAAGTTGGACGACTATTCCTGGTACGATCCTAATTTGACCAGTGCTCGTTCATGCCTTTCTTTGGCTAACTCTAGTTCCATTCCAAGTGTTGCATTGGTACCCCTACTTGATCAGTTATGTTTGAATAGTGGGGAGGCCTATTTCTAGTGGAATCACGGCCTTAGTTCCATATGGCAAGGAGAAGGGGGGGCCCCTATGGACCTTCTCGATGTTGTTCAATAAGCCCATAAAATTAAGGGAGTTCATCCATCCATTTTCCTTTTTGCCTTCTCCAATATCTTCTTCATTCCTTCCAAAATGATTTTGTTTAACGCTTTTGCTTGGCCATTTCTTTGAGAATATCCTAATAATTGGGTCCCATTATCTGACACAATTGAGTAGGGGATCCCAAACCTCGTGATTATGTTTTGCCAACCGGATTTCTTTATATTATACTCAGTTATCTTTGCCAGTGGTTTGACTTCAATCCACTTTGAAAAATAATCCGTGTCGACCATCAAATATCTCTTTATGCTTTTAGCTTTTGGTAGCGGTCCCATAATATCGAGGCCCCATTGGGCAAAAGGCCATGGGCAAGTTAGTGGCATAAAGTCGGCAGCTGGTGTATGTATAATCGGAGAGAACTTCTGACATTTCTCACAAGACTGTACATACAGTTTAGCATCTTTTTGTATGTACGACCACCAATAACCTGTGAGATTTCCCTATGGCAATGGACATGCCACCGGCATGGCTCGCACATACGCCCTCATAATCTCGTATAAAAACTATTGGAATAAGTCTGGATGTACGCACTTTAGGTGCAATCCTATGCATGACTTCTTGTATAGTTTTTCTATGGGTGACAATCAAAACCTGACTGCCTTAACCCATACTCTTTGGGCTTCTTTCTTGTCCTATGGAAGTGCCTCGTCTTTCAAGTAGGCCATAATAGGGTCTATTTAACTAGGGCTAAGCTCAAGGTCTAACACTTTCTCGGTGGTAGTTGCCTCTATGCTCGGCCTATCTATGAAAGTCTATCGTGCAATGGACCTTTATTGGAAGTGCTAAAGCTAGGCAGGCTAGGGCATCAACATGTTCATTTTGTCTAGAACTGACGTGGACAATCTTGGAAGTTGTAAACTTTCTTAGTTCTTCCTTAGCATTCTCAGCATACAATACCATCTTCTCATCTCGGATAGCTTATTCCCCTAACAACTGGTTGATGATCAGTTGGGAATCATAGTATACAAGAGTTTTTTGAGCTCCTAGATTATAAGCACACTTCAGTCTTGATATTTGAACTTCATACTCTGCAATATTATTGGTTGTACTAAAATTCAACCTGATTGACTATTCTAAAGTCAATCCCTCTAGATAAAAAATTGACAATTCTCACTCTGTAACCTTTGATAGATGCCAACCCATCTACGAACATCTTCCAATAAAGCAGTGTATTGGGCTCTTGTTCTATTTGTCCATCCTTCTCGGGAATTGGTACTTTTATCTGAGCTGAGATGGCTTTGTCTTGTTTCTATATGAATTCTGCAACAAAGTCTGTCAACACTTGCTCCTTTACTACTGTCCTGAGGAGAAAACAGATGTCATACTCGTTGTGCTCAATCGAACATACTACTACTCCTCTTGAAAGGTTTGCATTTCTCAAGATAGTATTAGTTGGGTGCTTCGTTGGTATCTCAATGGTGTGAGCAAGGAAGTCGTGCTGCAACTTCTTTGATGCTACAATCAATGCTAATACAAGCTTTTCAAGAGGTAAATACCTTGTTTTTAAGTCTAAAAATATCTTGCTTACATAGTAAACTGATTTCTGTTCAACAACTGTCTCTTTGAGTAGAAGAGTACTAACAGTGTGCTCTAAAACTACTAAGTACAACTTTAGGATATCCCCCTTCTCGGGAGTTGTGATCAGTGGTGGTGAAGCAAATTATTGCTTCATATTTTGAAAAGCTCTATCACACTCTTCCTCGCAATGGAAGGAAGCATTCTTATTTAACAATTGAAAGAATGGTCAATATCTATCTGATCATCAGCCGATGAAGTGGTTAAGTGCCGCTATCATCCATGTTAGTTTTTGTACTTTATTTATTCTGAGGGCTCTATAGACCTTGTAAAGCCACTATTTGATTGGGATTGGTTTCTATACCTCTTCGGGTAACCAAGTGCCGAAGAACTTTTCCAAACCGATGCCGAAAGCACACTTTGAAGTGTTAGGTTTTAACTTGAACTCCCTTAACACTTGAAATGTCCTCCAAAGATCTACGATGTGGTCCTTAGCTTCTTCGGATTTGATAATCATGTCATCAATGTATACCTCTGAACATTAGAGTTGCTAGTCATTGATAAGTGACCGCTGCATTTCTAAGCTCAAAGGGTAGCACCTTATAGCAATATAGCCCCCAAGGTGTGATGAATAAAGTCTTTTCTTGGCCGGGTTCAAACATTGCTATCTAATGATATAACCCCGATAGGCATCAAGGAAACTCATCATCTTGAATCCTGCCGTCGCATCTACTAATTGATCAATTTTGGGGAGAGAAAAGCTGTCTTTGAACACACTTTGTTTAAGTTGGTAAAGTCTATATAGACTCTCCACTTCCCATTTTCTTCTTCACTACCACTGTGTTGGACAACCAATCCTGGTAGTATACTTCTCGTATCGCTCTCGAGGTAGTATACTTATCGCATCACTTTTGCTTCTAACAATCTATCAACTTCTTCTATTACTGCCTCCATATGCACTGCTATTGATATTCTTCTCCGTTGCATGATTGGTTTGTGTGTCGGGTCGACATTCAAATGGTGGAAAATAATGCCTGGATCTATCCCCGACATCTCTTGCGGGGTCCAAGCAAATACATCAACATGGTCCTTTAATAACTTAACTAAATTCTCTTCATTAGAGTTGGAGAGTTCTTCTCCAATGTGGAAGTACCTATCGGCATTTGTGTCATGCACTGGAATTTACTTTAATTTTTCTACCACCCTATCTGTTGGGTTTCCCCCAACATCATCTAGCACTGGTTGGTCTAGTAATTCACTAGATTTTACTTGCTCGAAACTTGGCTTATGTTTTACAGGGGTCACGAAATTGCTTCTTGCCATTTTTTGACTCCCGTGTACACACATTATCCCCTTTCGACATGAGAATTTCAATACTTGGTGATAAGTAGATGGTATCGCCTCCATTCGGTGCAACCATGTTTGGCCCTCTATAGCGTTATAAACCGACCACATGTCCACTATTAAGAAGTCTATCTCTACTGTCACTTTTCCTGCCCTAAATGTGAGAGTAACTAGGCCCAAAGACCATACCGGTTCGGCACTGAAGCCTATCAAAGACGTCACTACTTTCTTCAAGTTGGCTTTAGTGACACCCCTCTGTTTGAAAGTCCCTTAGTACAATATCTCTGTCAAACTTTCGTAATCGACTAGGACCCTCTCTGTTTCGATCTTTCCGAGCCAAGGGCATAGAGGCATCATTATGAGGGAACTAAACATCTTTTAGGTCATCATTGGTGAATTTGATTATTGTGTCATGTTCCTGCTTTGGTTCTTTCTTTTTTTGTTTGAGCTTCAATACGTAATGTTGATGCCCTTCCATGCGCCTCTATGCCCTTGCCTCTTTCTCATTAATAGGTTGGACCACAACATGAATCACATAGATCACGACCGTTGGTACTACGTACTCCTCGGATGAGTCCGAACCATTAGCTTCTTTCTTCTCCGCCACTCCGGCTACTGTTTCAGCTATATACTACTTCAAGTGTCCTGCCTCCACTAGATTCTCTAGGAACGTTTTGAAAGATTTATAGTTTTCTGCGAGGTGACCAAAATCCGTATGATAGCTACATTTATCCTTAGTTGTTGACCTTTTTTTTTGGATCTCCACCCATCCCTGGTGGCCACCTCCAATATGGCTCATCTCATAATGGCCATGTTAGCTTATAAATCAGCATATTGAATGTGGTCTTAATGGCTCTGAAAGCCTTGGGGACTCGGTGTCTTGTATTTGCATCTAGAGAAAGCCACCTCGTGTTTCTCCTTCCTTTCTTTTTTCACCTCTATCGTTGCTTTTACCACGTGAATTTTATGAGCCCTTAAGGTGCCTCTGTTGGCTTCTTGCCTTACATCCTCCTCTAGCAGTGCGTACTAGTCCACTCGATCCATCAAATCACTGATTGTCTTCATCGGATATATGGTAGAGATTCACACAACTTGTTGGTGGTAGTTAGGCCAAACTTAAAGGTGGTGGCTGCATGTTTTTCGCTATAGTGCTCCACTTCATTATACATAGCCCAGTACCTAGCTACATGCATAGTCGTTGAGCATCTCATCTGACCATTTCCTCATTGCCATGAGTGCATCTAATTCTTTTGACCAAGATCGGCTCGCAACAAATCGAGTTAAGAACATATTCACCAGATGCCCCAAATTGGCTACTATTCTCGGTGGGAGCTTGTTATACCGATTGAGGGCAATCTCTCCCAAACTCAAGAGAAAACCCTACAATAGAGGTCCTTGTTACCGATGTAAAGGAACATTGCATGCAGGAATCTCTAAACATGGTTCATTGAATCTGTCTTGGCGTTGTAAATCTGGGACTTTGGCTACAACAAACTTTCTAGGCAATGGCACCGCTTCTATTTCCCTTGACAGAGGTAAGGAAGCTAGTTGCATTAGTGCTGCTGCGAGTTTGGTCCTCCGATACATTCTTTGCTGTTGGTTCATGCATTCCCTCATGTTGGGAGGGTTTGACCGATCTTGGACTGCACCTGTTGAAGTCCTTCCTTCCCTATGATGTTGGGTATTTCTTTCCAATGGAAGCTTCTTGACTCGTCTTGGTTCTAGGGCTTTGTTCTCTTATTGCGTTCAGTATGAACGGAATACTCCCGATCTCGCCCCCGCTTCAACTCTTTTATCTCCTTCTCGGCTTTGTAGAGATAGTACTTAAGGTCGCTTATTTGATCATCCTTCATTCATAACTTATCCCTAGCACTATGCCCCTTCTCGGAGTCTGTACTCTGTGTATGGGAACTATCACGGGTTCAGCTCATGTTTTGTCTCTTGTTGGATACATCGTCTCATCCCCACTCGCTTCTCGCATTGGGTTTTCTATGTTCATGTCTTGGGGCAAGTCTGTTAGGGATCGATTCCCGAAACCCAGTGATGAACGCGTACAGTTTATACAGCGAAAAAATATGAAACCCTACTAGGCGGAATTAGGGTTCATACCTTCGAGATCTGTCTAGTTTGATCTCAATTATCTTTGCAGTTTGACCCTAATTGAGCTTTACGCAAGGCTAGAATGATCTTACTTGACTGACCTCGAGATTTTTTATCGTAATCCTATTGCACCTTGATCACGTACTAAGGATGGGCTCAAAAACATGATCTCTTTGTCTTCACAGAGCCTCTCTCAATCTTTCGAATATCAAGTTGTATCTGACCGAGAAGGCGTAGAAGTGTATATATGGGCAACGATATGAACCCCTAGGAGAAGTATGAGTTAGGCTTCCTATATAATTCGGGATTTCTAGTCCAGCCCAGATTAATTCTGAATTACATAAATTATAATTCATACCACTACAAAATTATAATTGCATTCCCCTCTCATATCTCAAAATTATATTTCGAGCTTCATGTTATTAAATGCTTATTTATCTAAAC
>JABCMJ010000145.1:0-12648 GCA_014822125.1 Arbutus unedo
GTAA
Source organism: Arbutus unedo (assembly GCA_014822125.1). NCBI lineage: Eukaryota > Viridiplantae > Streptophyta > Magnoliopsida > Ericales > Ericaceae > Arbutus > Arbutus unedo. Next base: position 5 of record JABCMJ010000145.1, read on the forward strand.
TAATCGTCGCTATCTCATGCGCTTGTGCGAGGAAAATGAGAAGGGCAATTGTGCCAGAACTGCAACAAGACGTCGCTACGGTACCACCGCCGTCCTTGTATGCTGCTCGAGTTTGGGAAATCGACGCACCCACAATGGAGAGGTTCCTCCAAGACCTAGCAAAGGAAAAAACGGTTCGATTCACAGCCCAACAGTTACGCAACTTCACCAACAATTACTCCACAGTGTTGGGTTCCGGGGGCTTCGGGGTAGTTTACAAAGGACAATTGCCGAACGGAGTTAAGATCGCGGTAAAGGTCCTCAAAAGGAGCTTAAAAGATAAAAGAGCAGAGCAGCAGTTCATGGAAGAGGTGAGCACTATTGCAAGGACTTACCATGTTAACCTAGTCAGGCTATACGGCTTTTCCTACGATCGGTTAACGAGTGCATTGGTGTTCGAATACATGGAAAAGGGATCCCTCGACAAGTACTTGTTCAGCGATGATATTGAGCAAGGAATTGAGTGGAATAAGCTCCATGAAATTGCGATTGGGACGGCCAAAGGTATAGCTTACCTTCACGAAGAGTGTCAGCAGAGAATCATCCACTACGACATCAAGCCCGGCAACGTGCTATTGGATGCCGATTTCAACCCTAAGGTTGCGGATTTCGGCCTGGCAAAGCTTTGCAATAGAGACAATACCCATGACTCTCCTACAGTATATAAAGGGACCCCTGGTTATTCGGCTCCCGAGTTTTTTTTCAACAATTACCCCATCACATTTAAATGCGATGTTTACAGCTTTGGAATGCTTTTGTTCGAAATTATAGGGAGGAGGAGGAATACTAAAGTGGGGTCTGGTGATAGCCTAGATTGGTTTCCCAAACGTATTTGGGATGAATATGAGAAAGGCGAGTTGGAAATAACGATACTTTCGTGTGCAATCGAAGAGAAGGATATAGAGAGAGCACAAAGAGTGGCTAAGGTGGCATTGTGGTGTGTTCAAGACTCACCAGAGGTTAGGCCGCCGATGAGCGATGTGGTGAAAATGTTGGAGGGTAGAGTAGAGATCATGCCACCTCCTAAACCATTTCGTTATTTGTATTCTGGAGAGATGAATGTGCTCAATCCACCTACTAATACTAGTACGAGTTCAAACTATTCAACAAGTTATGAAACTAATTTGTATTGGTACAAGGAGACCACCACAATGACCATGGCTAAGTACGAGATGCAGATAACAAGTTCATCCTAGGAGATGACCAACCGCCTATGTTTTTACCTTGGTCTATTTTTGAATTTTATTATCTCCACAATTATTTTAGATTGGGAGGCATGCAATGTAAGAAGCTATTTAAATACATGATTTTATGCTTGATGTTGTTTAAACCATCTTTTCTAGTTTTGAGAAACAGGAGCAAAGCGCATGATCACATTTGTTTTAAAGAAATAGATGAATGATTTGACTTAGAAAAATGAGTCACAAGGCACATTCGCGATGTTTGCTTATAACTTTGAAGCAAATTAAAGTGGACTCACATTCGTGATCTTTATGGAATAATCTGAAAGTAAGATTTGCTAAGTATCTTTGTTAAAAATGACTAATTTATAAAAAATACATATATATTGAGTGAATAATATTTAGCAATTTGATAACTATGTAAAGCAATTTCGTAGATTATTATCCTTCTATTTTCATATATGTTTCTGCATTTTTTTTATATACTTTAAATTTCAATACTATGAATTTGTTTTCCAAATTAGTCCTTTTTTCTAGCTCTCATTTCTGATTTTGAAAATTATCACAGATATAAGTTTGAACTTATCAAGTAAATTGTAGAATCGTAATGACAGGGTTGACCCTGCCGAGGTGCTCTACAACTACAAGTCGGTTGGTTGAAGCAAATTGGAGCATGAAATCTAATTCTAATAATATCCTCTCTCTCTCTCTCTCTCTCTCTCTCTCTCCTTAGAGTGAGAGAGAAGATATTTCTTCTTTTTTTTTTTTCTACATTTGTTTTATTCTAATAAGATCCTCTCTCTATTTGTAGTGGATCAGACAGTTGGGTTTGTTTTTACAATAATTTGTGACGACAGTAAATTCCCATTTTGAAGTACTTAACATGTGTCAGCCACAGTTAAATTAACTGCAAAAATCGAGATTTATTTTCTTTTTTGGATATGATTTTTACATTTTTTAAGCTATAGTTGTTAGCTAAATGTTTCAACTAGTCTTGTATTTTTTAGACTTCAAGTGAAATTGTTAAGATTTTTCTACTATCAAAGGGTCAGATTTGGACTTAATGGGAATGCTTACAAAAATAATAGTTTTTTCCACATTAAGTTGGACATTATAGCATCTAAAAGGACGGAATGAATGAGTTTTGTTATTATGTATAAATCATAATCATACGATAAATGATGTATTTTTTTAATTTATAAAAGAAAATAAACCCAACGCAATCTGTAAGGACCCAATTAAATTTAATTTGATAATAATACTTTTTGAGAATTAAATTTTATTTCAAAGCATTCATAATTTGATTTCATATTTAATACGTGGTTTATACGTTTTACGGGTGACATATATACACTCAAGTTACCTTGTACCACCCCACACATTAGCAACACCTAGCACTATAGCTTAGACTCACCTACAGTGGATACATTTCCACTTTCCATCATCACACTTCTCCCCTAAATCTTCCCCTCACCTGCTCCATCCCTCCATATTCAAATGTAGTAAATTGCTACTCACCCCCCCTAAGAGGACAAAAGTCACACCCCTTCCTAACAACTACCCAATTTGTTTTATGTAATTACACAAATGCCATTATCCCTTTCCTTTTTTTCCCCAAATTACAAAAATGCCATTCCCTTTTCACATTAAATTACAAAAATGCCATTTTTTCTCTTTTACTATTTCACATGAATTTTAATAAAAAAGTATAAATAAAAATAACATTTAAATAATAATAATATGTATTTTTTTTAAAAATTAACTAATTAAACTCTTTATTTCACACTAATTCTTAATTTTTTTAAGAACTTATAAAATTGAAGGTTGTAGTTAGTTTTATAATATATTAATTAGCTCATGTTTAAAATTTTAAAATTTTTTAACCAATAAACTTTTTATCTTTATACTAATTCTTTATTTTTTTTGTGAGAAACCATAAAATTGGATGTCGCATTTAACCCTTAAAATTTACTAATTAAGGTATAGTTAAAATTTTAAATTTATTTTAATCAATTCACAGTTTATTGTGTATTTTTTTGTGATGTACACAGTTTATTGTGTATTTTTATTCTTAAACTAGATGTTTGTTAGACTTTTGTGTTCTAATTTACTTAAATATTTTGCAAGTATTAAATAAGTTCACTAAATAAAAGAATTTGCGGAGATGATAATAAATAATAAACATGAAGAAATTTAATCAAATTGTGATGTAGTTCAAGATGTAAAGTTTCTCCAAAGTTCAAGTCTTTGGAAATATGCATCCTCAAATTTTTATTTTTGGTTAAAAAAAACTAGAGTGTAAAGCACTGAATAATTACTCTCAATTAGAACATTGTGAAAAATAAGTAAAACTCACTTTATCCAAATTTTATTTCCCAATGCATCATCTATTTTTCATTTCCCAATACTTCTTTACTCCTTCTCATTAATCTATTTATTATATGCTTTCTTTCTTTACTTATTTTTTCACATCTACAAATAAAGAGAAAGAAGGAGAAATGAAAGACTTGATTTTTAATTTCTCCTATTCAGATTGTTTATTTTTCTAAGTCTCTGACTTGTATTTTGTGAAGACACAAAGTATCAAGAGAAGATATATTATTATAAGTTAATATTTATGTAATGTATGTCAACAAGATGTCTATAGTTATTCTTTTTAGTTTGAAGATGAGTATGTTATTCTTTTTATTGTGTAGAAATTTAAATATTCGATCCGATAACGCAAGACGTGAAAGATGAAAAATCATCGAAAACATGCGCGGACCTTTGGAGTTTTACATATAAATTTTTATACGACAAGATTCATACTAATTCGCATGATATGTTTTAAATACTCGAGCTACTGGATGTTGTTGACCCCACTGATGTACCTTGTGTATTAAGTCGTGACATGCTAATTATTTGATGCATAAATTAATTTTTATTTGAGATTTCGAGAAAATAATTCTTTTTATTTATCTTTCCCAAAAAAGTAATTATTTGTGGCTTGAAGTAATGGGTGGAAAAAATATTGATTAAAATTTGTATTGCTATGTGCTTCATAATTCACAATTGTATTGTAATGGACATTGTATTAAGAGTTGAAATACTGACTAATTTATGAAAATGCTATTAGAAAAAGAAAGTATGTAACATTTGTTTAACTTGTCTATTTTGTTAAATATAATTTTTAAGTACTAATTATTGGAGTGGAACATAAAAAATATAACACATCACGTAATATATTTACGACAATTACAAATGATATTTCAAATTTTTTTCATCCTTGTTTTCGTATCACGGAACACTTATATTTTTCGTCTTTATGTTCAAATGAAAAAAGGAGTGGAAAAAAATAAAAAAAATTTAAGTATCACGGAACACTTAAATAGTTAAAAAAATATATCTAAATATTTGCACTTAAATTTTTAAGTATTACGAAACACTTAAAAAATTTAAAATAATAATATTTTTTTAATAACCGAGCTTATGATTGATTTTTAAATACCATTTTTAATTAATACTGAATTTTTTATATTTTTCCAAATTAAAAAATTGCACAATACAAAATTTATTTTGATACCACACATACACTTAAAATAAAAAATAAATGAAAACAATTTGAGCACTTTTAAAACAGAGCCCCCAAAGCATGAAATATGAGGGGTTGTTTTGTAAAATTGACCATGGGCCCCCCCTTATTTTGTCCGCAGGGGGGGCGAGTAGCAGCTCCCCAAATCTATTTTCCAGATTTGGTTCTGCAGCAAGCCACCTCCTCCACCTTCTCCCCTGCCATCTCCTGCCTTTCACTCCTATGAATACAGGCTTCATCATTCTCAATTCCTCACCATTCTCAAAAAGTGAAATGGAAGATTGTTAGATGCTAATGCCTTGCTTGTTTGAATTTGTCATTTTCTTCGGGTTTTTTGGAGTTTGTTTTCCCAACTTAAATTATCATGCCCAGTTTATTGTTAAACAATTGAACTCTAAAATCACTTTGTTGGCTTGTAATTAGACAACTATTTTGATTGATCAAAGATAAAAGTTTAGCGGAAGAAGAGAAGATTTCTTCTTAAATTTTTCTTTCTATTAAATTCTCTCTTTTTTCACACACATCTTCCTTGAGAAAAATTACATATTTATAAGAACTTGACCCGTTTCCATAATATTCTAGAGTATTTTACACCACACCCATACAAACATGGATTTTTCTTAAATTAAAACTCAATAATAATAAACACAAAAAGACCCGATGGAAGACTTTAATATCTTTCACATATTTCCTCTTTTTTTTTAATTTTGTAGTTTGTGCATTACCTAGGTATATTATAGAGTGATCTCCAAGCAAGTTGGTTAAATAAGAAAGAAAGTTGTATACAATTATGGAAGGGAAATGATATTTACACCCCTTTTTTTTATCTATTTGTATTCCTTTTTTGTCCTTATTATACAAATTTACTAAAATACCCTTGTATTTAAACACAATAGAAATTATCTTGTGTTTAAATACAAGAGTATTTTAGTAATTTTATATAATAAAGACAAAGAAAAATAGTGCAAATGGATAAAAAGGGAATGTGTATCAATTCCCTATACCTACATAAGGCTTGTCTCTTGTATAATGTTAAAAACTCAATTCAATAATATCTTTATCTTTTTAAATACTCTAACACGGTATCAGAGTCATAAGGTTTAAACCATACATGATTTTCACTTTTTTCACTAGAGTTTGTCTTCTCTTAGAAAATCAAATGCAAAAATAATCCATTAAAAAAATCAGACATTCTTCTCTCAACTAATAAATTCATCATGCCGATCAACCCCCATGATAATTAGCATGCACTCGAGTTTATTCAAAATAATACTCAATCGATCCTTATAAATAAGGGCCATTGAAAAGATAATCGATCATCTGATAACATTCATGCTAAATCGATTACTTAAGCATATTTTTAGCTATATTCATATTCAAACTCACTGTAAGCATTCGTTTGACATATTGATTTCCCCTAAATATTTGTGATCGGCAAGATTTCCGTACTGCACATTTTCTCATTCTAGTACTTAACCATCAGAGGACATTTTGGCTATACATGATGGGTTGTTTTCTTGCACAGCTAGGGCTTCGTGGATTATGAGGCATGTGGGATCGATTACGTTCAGACTATTTCTCTACCTCAGACAAAACTCGTGAGAGAGTTCAATAAATTCATGCCCCACAAAATGTGTATATATCGTATAAATAAATACGTATCTAAATATATAATTTAAATACGTAATATATTTATACGTTTTTTGTATGTAATTTGCTAAAATAGTTGGAAAAATAATTATCAATGAGAATTTAAAAAAATACGTCCGAATTTACTTTTTAAATTGTGGCTTCTTATTCTTGTTTTGAGTGAATTTTTCAAACTCACACTTGATAATCCACAATCAAAATCTTTGAATTTAGCCATAAAATTCCTTCCAAACACCCTCTAAGTTGAATATGGAAATTATACGAGTACTTTAGAGCTCTTTTTAGTGAGTAATTAAAATTCTGTTATTTAATTAATCTATTGTCTTCATGTAAAGTAAAATAAATTTATAGGTTACAATGTCAGTGAGATACGACTCGTGTGGATGAAATGAGACTTGAATTACCCCGCACAAAAATAAAAACGTGGTAGAGTGAAGCTCGTATTGATTGCAACTAACAAATTTTCCACACAAAACAAGTCATGAATTTGGAAAAATCATGCCTAACGCCAGTCCTGTCCCTCTCCTACCTACTTGCCTATTTCCATGAACTTTCCACAGGTTGAACTTCGCTGCAATCTCGTTGTTTAGATCAGCCACTCATTCTAGTGAAGTGATTGGTGAGACTTCATATGTGGTCTTCTCCCAACATGAATGCAAACTCTACCCAAAACATTAAAACTAATTTTCAATTCACTCACTTTCCCATTATAACTAACTTAAGCTCTGGAAAATCCTTGAAGACGTCAAACTGTCAATAGTGTAACTCTCTTCCACTACACTTCTTTTTCTTTCTTTTTTTTTCGATCAACCTTCTCCGCTAGAAGATTAGGTGACTGTCGAGTTCGCATTTACACCTGCAGCAGTTATAAAGTAGGAATGACATAACCATTATTCCAGAAAAACAGATATATGCTTTCGCTGTAAGCTCTTTTTTCATACTCTCAAACCATATCTCGTGCACACAAGCATGTTTTCGATGCAAATAGTTCCCTCTTTCCTTCTCTTTTGTTATGTTCTCTTCTGCATCCACTCTATTGGATTTTTGGCCGAACCAGCTTTTGGGTTCACAAACGAGACAGACCGTGAAGCTTTGCTCGCCTTTAAAGATGAGGTAAAAGGTGATTCCTCACAAGTTTTTAGCTCATGGAATGATTCTATCCATTTTTGCTACTGGAAAGGAGTCACATGTGGAGTTAGGCACCAAAGAGTGACACTCCTGAATCTATCATCACTTAACTTGGCTGGTTCCTTGTCTCCTCACATAGGCAACCTCACCTTCCTTCGAGTAATCAATATTTCCAATAACTTCTTTCAAGGCACAATCCCTCAAGAAATCGGTGGGTTGTTTCGCCTGCAGTTTCTCGGTTTGGCTGCCAACAATTTTCAGGGTGGAATTCCAATCAATCTGACTCGTTGTTTGGAACTCAAAGTCCTTGAGTTGAGAGAAAATAATCTCGACGGGCAAATTCCTCCTGAGTTGGGCACATTGTCTAAGCTACAGGGACTGAGTCTTTCCAAAAACCATTTCTCTGGAAAGATCCCGCCTTCACTTGGAAACCTCTCTGCCCTTACTGTATTTAGCTTGTTGCGAAACAGTCTTGATGGAAGCATTCCAGCTGAGCTTGGACAACTCTCAAATTTGTATGCTTTTCAGATTTCTTCAAATAAACTTTCGGGTATAATACCTCCCCAGCTCTACAACATCTCCTCCATCCAAATTTTCTCTGTCACAAACAATTCTTTAACTAGTAGATTTCCAACAAATTTAGGTCTGATCCTCCCAAACCTCCAACTTTTCTTTGCTGATTTAAACCAATTTTTCGGGTCAATTCCAGCATCACTGGTCAATGCTTCGGGCCTAGTTAGAATTAGTATTGGTAAGAACAATCTGACGGGGCCGATTCCACTGAATTTAGGAAGCCTTCAGTATCTGGAATTGTTACACATTGCTAGTAACCCACTCGGAATTGATAGGGCCAATGATCTTGGCTTCTTGATCAGTTCCTTAACAAATTGTACCAATCTGAGAACACTGAGTTTGTCAGACATCCAGATTGGAGGAGAATTACCCCATTCCATTGGAAATCTATCCAGTACCCTCAGTTCAGTGTGGCTGAATACCAACTACATAACTGGAAGCATACCTCAGGAGATTTCAGACCTTATAGGGTTAACTTATCTGGCTATAGATACAAATTTTCTCGCAGGTAAGATTCCCGATTCCATTGGAGAACTTACCAATTTGCAAGAACTCTACCTTTACTCAAACAAAATATCCGGGGAAATTCCGTCCTCTTTTGGAAACATCACTGGATTAAGTGCTCTTGCCTTAGTAGATAATATGTTAGAGGGAAACATACCCGTTTCTTTAGGTAATTGCAGTGTGTTGCAAGGACTTCATCTTGCACAAAATCGCCTCACCGGTGGCATCCCTGAAGAAATAGTCAGTCTCTCTTCCCTTTATCTTGGCCTCATGCTAGCTCAAAACCTTTTAACAGGGCCGTTGCCATCACAAGTGGGTAAATTGGTAAACCTTGCTTCTCTTGATATTTCAGAAAACAACTTGTCTGGTGAAATCCCGAACACTCTTGGGAATTGCTTGATGTTGGATTCCCTGGGAATGGAAGGAAACTCATTTGAAGGAATCATTCCCGTCGAGTTGAAAAACTTAAAAAGCATTCGATTCATGGATCTTTCTCGGAACAATCTGTCAGGGCAGATTCCCCCATTTCTCGGAGAGTTGAAACTACTTATCAATCTCAATCTTTCCTTCAACAATTTTGAGGGTGAAGTTCCAAATGAAGGAGTTTTCACAAACACCAGTTTATTCTCAGTTGTAGGGAACAAAAATCTCTGTGGAGGGGTCAATCATCTGAATTTTTCTGCATGCCCTTCAGAACGGAAAAAGTCTTCTCCGCCTAAAGCAGCAATCCTCTCAATTTCCATCTCTTTTTCCATCATTTTCTTAGCAGTCTGTGGCTTTGCTCTTCTGTATCGAATCAAAAAGTCAAAACAAAAACCCTCTCTGGCCTCGACGAAGGAGGACCTGTATCCAAAACTTTCTTATGCAGATCTTCTTCAATCTACCAATCGATTCTCTACACATAACTTGATTGGCAAGGGAAAATATGGATCAGTCTACAAGGGAGTTCTTAATCCCGGTAACCAAATAGTTGCTGTGAAAGTCCTCAACCTTCAAGAGAGTGGAGCAGACAAGAGCTTCTTGGCAGAATGTGAAGCATTAAGGAACCTCCGGCATCGAAATCTGGTCAAGATCATCACCTCTTGCTCAAGCATAGATTTCAAAGGTAATGATTTCAAAGCTTTGGTATTCGAATTCATGCCATATGGGAGTTTAGAGAGCTGGTTATATCCGAGTTTGCCTAGCCCTGAGTATGACACACAAAACTTGAGCCTAACCCAAAGGTTGAACGTTGCAATCGACGTGGCCTCTGCGTTGGACTATCTTCATCATCATTGTGAGATACCCATTGCTCATTGTGATTTAAAGCCAAGCAATGTTCTCCTTGACAACGACTTATGTGCCCGTGTAGGCGATTTTGGCCTAGCAAGATTTCTTTCTGCTACCACGGGAAAATCCAACCAGGCGGAAAGCAGTTCAGTTGGGATTAGAGGAACAATTGGGTATGTTGCTCCAGGTAATCAAACATGCTTCAAAAACTATACAACTAATCTTTTTTCCTAGCAGGGTTGCGTGAATTTATTGTCACTGTTCTTTTAGTCTTGATTTTACTAACGAGTTAGTATTAAAGAAGTTTCAAGCTTTACTCTTATTGATACAATAGAATACAATGCAACTGAGTTTATATCCTGATATAATTGCACCAACTCATGACAGTTCGTTACCATAAACATTACCACCACTCTTATGATGTTCTTCTAAACTCAGAGGTACAGTCTGCTTACCAAGTATCAGATGACACTAAGCTGGAGGTAACATCAGTTTGTCATTTTCTGATGCAAGTATGTATCTTAACAAGAAGTTTACTTTTCTACTGAATCAAGATAACCATTTCTGCCAGTAGAAATAATCTGTATCTGATTTACCGCTGTAAGAGGAGCTTGTTGACATTGTTCTTGCAATTGCTGACTCGTTGCCCATTGATTTTCAGTACCTTTATCCAAATTAGATAGCGAATTTCGCAAAGGCTTCTAATTATGCGCATTGCATTAGTTCCAAGCTTAGTTTACTCGCTACTTGTTTCGTATCTTTCAATTCGTATGCTGGCAAATACTGAAGTGGTTTACAAGTTCACGGTCTTCTTTTCTTTCTTTTTTTTCCTATTTCAATCTCATTTTTACGCCCATCAAAATGCAGAATATGGAATGGGTGGAGAGATATCAACACAAGGTGATTCGTACAGCTACGGAATCCTCTTACTTGAAATGTTTACAGGAAAAAGACCTACCAACAGCATGTTTACAGACACTTTCAACCTCCATACCTATGTCAAGACGGCTCTCCCGCACCGAGTGATGGAAATTGCTGATCCGGCAATCATAATGGAAGAAGAAGAAGGGTCTAATAGGACCAGCAAAAGTACTGAAGGCAATGAAATAGAGGAGTGTTTGGCATCAATCCTTCAAATTGGAGTTTCTTGTTCTGCTGAACGGCCAAAAGACCGATTGGATATTAAAGATGTTCTTGCAGAACTGCATAGGATCAAACATGTCACTGTTCAGTTCAAGGGTTAGGAGACCCGGGAGACGGCGATTGTTAATATCTTTCACATATTTCCTCTTTTTTTAATTCTGTAGTTTGTGTATTTCCTTAATTATGTAGAATTTTCTTTCTTATTTATAACTAGGTTGCTTAGAGATCATTTCATAGTATACCTACCTTATACCGTCTCTTGGATAATGTCAATAATTCAATTCAATTCAATATTATCTTCCTCTTTTTAAATACACTAACATGGTATCAAAGTCATAACGTTTAGGTTCTATATGATTTTTGTTTTTCAGTAAGCGATCTAAGTCTTTTCATCGTCCACCAATCACTCATAATATGCTTGTTGCACCTTTTTGCTTTTGTTCAGTAGTTCACCTCCCCGCCCACTCTTTCTGCCATGACTTTTCCCATATCATCGTCCACCGTGCACTTTCAAGCACCATCTAACTTCATTTCTCATCGGCCTTCCTTACTTGTCACTTTCCTCTTCATTCTCAAGTATGGCTTTGGTTAAGAAACTTAACCCCTGTTAGTACCTGTGCACTCTCCCACCTATCCCTTGTGGCACTTTCCATACAAAATCTCAAAGTTCGACAATGACTGTGTAAATTAGTTTGCTCATTTGGATTTCACCTTAGATCTCTCCCATCCCAATCTTTGCGATTCTTCTCACTTAGGATCTCACAGTTCAACCTAGACTTTTAAATTTGCTGATCAACTCATCCAGATTCACGCCCAATCTCATCCATCTTAGCTAATCAAGATTGTTTAGGTTGTTCACTCATTTGGATTTCGCCCCAGAGCTCAACTATTATACAGCACTACCTCAATAGCTATCTTATTGCGATAGTTTTTTTTTCATTTTTCATTGCTAACTCAAGGCCGTCTAGCCACTTTACGATTTCCATAATGTAGTTTTTAAACTCAAGTGGGTCTCTACAATACCACCTTTAGTTTGACATAGGGTGTTAATGTATTTCGTGTTTTTCTTGTATTTCTAATTTCTTATTTTGTCTATTTTCTTAATTGTTTAGAATTGCTTGGAGATTACTCCATAGTAGGCTCACTGTGCAGTTGCTAGATCTGCCAATCTTATCTAATACTCCTCCTTGGATCTAAATATTACTTATTGCTTGCGCGAAGAACAATTTATTAGTGCTACTCAGCTGATTCCAAAAAGGATACTAAAATACCTTAGTCAGAACACGAACGAGCACAAAAGTATTTATACTTGTATTGATTGTGTATCTTTCTAGGTTATATACTCTCTTATATATATGTGATTATTTTTAGGGGTGTCCAAGAAAACTCAAAAAACCAAAAATTTGGACTAAACCGATCCAAAACCGTTTATTTTGGTTTCGTTTTATGGTGTAATGATTAGGTTTTTATTGTAAAAAAATAAAAACCGCTAATTTTAGTTCGGTAACTTATTTTCTTTATCAATTCATAGTTCGAACCGAATCGAAACCGTTTATAACAAGTATATATAAATACATAAGTATATA
>JABCMJ010000150.1:609-19161 GCA_014822125.1 Arbutus unedo
AAGATCTATGTACTTAAGGTATGTGTTTCAAGACTTACTCAACTCCCAAGCACCATTTTTGCAAATTGAATTTTCATAGAAGAGCTATTAAATTTTCTAGTTTGACCAAACTATTCTTTTAAATTAAATAAAAGTCCACTGGATGGCAGATGCGACGCTAATAAAGCTTTTCTTGAACACAGGGAAGCAGGTGGTTTATCTGGAGCATTCAAACCCTGTTCTACATCCAATCCACCCCATATAACCTAATCACAGATTCACAAATCTATTAAAGACCCATTTCCATTAATCTCCCAAAAAACAATGGGTTGGTCTTCCTGTCTTTCGGTTCTACTCATATCAGCCCTTCTTCTTCTTCTTCTTCCTCCCTTCTCCCATGGTAATGTTTCTTCTAACATGGTCTAATTTTCTCCTCTGTTTTCCATTTTCGTCTCCTAAATTTATTGATCTTATTTCTAGGGTTGGGAAGAAAAGTGATGCAAACGTTTGGGAAGGAAGAGGAATCTGCTTTTCTATCTGAGGTTTTAATTTTGTTTTTTTTTGCTTGTCAGATTTTCTGATCAATTTGCAGTTTTTTGGTAGCAGGGGATACGGTTGATGCTTTGATGCCTGTTTGTTTCTCAGGAAAATGCTGGATTGTCAAGGGAGATGTATGATGGGTCGGATTATGGGGACCCAGAGGCCAACACTAATACAAAGTCTGGATTTTTTCCCAATCTTCCTACCCATTCTCATGCCCATCTGCCCGTTCTTGCCCCTCCTGCTCCTTCACCAGGATTCTAATCCAGATCTTTTTCACTTTGCAATAAAAAATGGTTTTCATTTCCTTTCTTTGTGGTTGTTTCTAGTTTTTGTTATGGGGATGATTTTTATTTCTTTCATTAATATGTTACTTGTGAATCGTGAGCCCTACTATTGATACGTACACGCTATTTCAAGCGACACGGGAATTTATTGTGCCAAAAACGATAATGTTTTGAGACCTAAAATGTTGCCAGCCTCCGAACGCGATGACTTGGGCGTCTGCACGACAAATTTCTTGATTCTCGTCTAGATGAGGGACTTGTTGTGCACAACGCATAACATTTCCAACGCACCTTTCAAACACACCATCCGTTTGCATTTTGCTTCACAGTTTATTTTGACGATCTAAGTTGTTAAATTTTTAAGTTTCAATGCGTCTATCATTAATGCCAAAAATCAAATTGATGAACTATCGATACGTGCATTATTTATGTTAGAAGCTCATGAGCTTAACTCAACCTTGAAAATCGATTTGTAAGGTAAGAGTTGCTCAAGGCTTATAGGCAAAGGAATGACATCCAACATAGGCGATGTGAGACTCGCTAACACCCTCCCTCGCGTGAAGTGTGCATGTAACGCATAAATGAGGACAGATGAGGATTTGACGACAAGATTTGCGTGCGTAATTGACCTAACTCTAATATCATGTTAGAAGCTCATGAGCCTAACTCAATCTTGAAAACCAACTTGCAAGGTAAGAATTGCTCTCAAGGCTTATACACAAAGAAATGAAGACTAACATAAGTGATGTGAGACTCGCTAACAATTCAAATCAATTGATGAGCGACAAAAGTTATAATGATCTATATTTTACGTGATAAACGTAATCTTTTTAGATTGTTACTAATATTTGATCAACTTAAATTTTTGCATAAACACTTTAAATGTCAACACCTATAAATGAAAGCTTGGGATCGTCAAGATAAATTGCTAACCATATAAGTGGTATGTTTAAGAGCTATGTTTGAGAAGTCTCCGAGTAAAGTCGCATTTTCTATTGGACTTGGGGTCTATTGTGCACTGTGCACATTACACAGTAGGACGTGACGCACAAAACACTGCTTCGGAAAGACTTTGATCGTTAAGGGTCTTTTCTTTTATGCCAAAATAACATCGTTTTACTGTATAGACGGTTCCCCTTTCCTTTTCTATTGGACACTTCTGATTTTCACTTGTTTGATAGGGTATTCAATGTAAATACATTATTAGTTATACTCAAAGTGTATTGGCCTAGTAAGCCTTTTGTAATGATATGTTAATGCGTTACAGGACCGTGGTTCACTTTTGTAGGTTTCATTTAAATCTCATTGTTATTATTCAATTTGTTTAATTTATTAAGTTTGTTGAATAAAGCATCCAAATAAATAAATCAAAGTCATCAACAACTTGATTGTTATGAACGAATAGATGATCGGTATATTTTCAAGAATGAACTGCAAGATAATCTATCTAACGTGGCTATTTGATATTCGGTACAAATGAAATGTGCTTAAAACTGAACAGTTCAAATCATGACGAGAGATCTCAATAGGAAATTAATTAGAGGTACTCTCGGTCAATGAGTTACCACAACACACTATGCGAATCATCTCTCGTCTCTCAATAACCAAATAAATATATGTATTCGTTCTATTCGAGAAATCTATCGCTACATAACTTGATAAGAATATCATATAAAATGTCACATAACACTCCGTTGATTAATTACTTCTCTATAAAGTTTACCAGGATGCACTAATCACGTAGTTGTATGGGCCGAAAGGCATCAAGCACACACCCTCTCACCACAAGTGCTACCTTTCTCTCTCCTTCCCTCAGGGCCGGTCCGAAGATATTTAGGATATCAGATGAGTTTAAAAAATAGGCATTATGTATATATTTTTTTAAATTCAAGAAAAAAAAGTTATCTTTCAATAAGATCTCCATTGAACTATAAAAAATAAAATATTTTTCTATTACTTCATACTTTACCTAATTTAATTTAAGACTTGAACCGAAATAATTACATTTTATTAGTATAATTAAGATCTCATAATTTTTTTTTTTGATATTTATAACACGTATACCGTTATCACATAGTAATTAATAAAATTCCCACCTTTGGATGAAAATTTGTTATTGACTTAAAGTTGCAAAATTTATAATTTTTTAAATTCATCTTCAATGAAAAATTAAAATAAGTAAAACAATTGATGTATATGATAACCTATTTTTTCTTTTTAATTATTTAAATTAATCTACTTGGAACTAATAGAAAAAGTAAAAATAATTATAATTGAAAAATAAGAAATATTTGAAAAAAGAAAAAGAAAAATAGGCCAACTAGGCAATACATCCATATTGATTTTTTTTTCAAATTGTAATTCATTAGAGTGGAAATAATTGTCAAATTTGTATTATTATATATAAATGTCCTATATAAGAAACTATTGCGTATGTTGGCTCAGTGGCTAAAGTGCTGGAAGAAGGCCTACTAGGCATTAGATTTGCTAATTCATAAATTATTTGTTACTATTTGCACAGATTTGTGGGCCTTATTATTGGGCAAGAATCTGGGAGCTCAAGGCCTTATTTGACTAAATTATTTATTACTATTTGCATAGATGAATAGTAAATTATTTATTACTATTTGCACATGTGGTTATTTTGGTTGTGTTATAAATGATGGCTAATCAATTTCTTATAATTTGAGAGACAAAGTGTGATTAGTAAATAGTAAATCATAAATAGCATAGTTAAAATTATAAATTTACGAGTATGATATTTGTCTATATAATGTAAATTCTTTAAGTAGAAAAGTAGATTTTGGACGACAGAAAAAAAGAGTTTGAAAGGAGAAGAAAGTTCAAAAGGTAAAATACAGAATAAAATTATATATGTCATAAAGATTTATTTTGTTCTTGATAGTTTCTGAAATAACTATCTTTCTATATCTTGTGTGTTCAATACTTATTTTATATTCTACTAAATCATTTAATATCTACACTAGTTTATAACATTTTTTATTTATTTTTGACTAGTGAAAATAAAAGGTATGATTGTAGATGATCTAAGAGTCTTAAGTTGTGACCACATTAGGGGTATATATAACTAGAGAAGCTATAACTCCCCTCATTTATTCCTAATATTATTTTCCAAATACACAATCTGTAATTAAAAAAACAACAACCATGTGCAATACAGCACAAGGGCAAAATCAAGAGTCTTCAATATACATATTAGCAACTATATAAGTAAGAATATCCCAATATAATAATATGTTGATATGGATCTCATAAAGTATCAATCATAATTAATAATGGAGGAGGGTCAAGCAAAATTGTATTTAATCCCCAAAAGGCAAAATGAGAAGCAACAATATAAGAAAACCTAGTGTTATAAAAACTCCAAGGTCAAAGGCCTAATATAGGGTTGCGCGTGTCTTCTTATCACATTAGAGTCTGATTGGATGTAGTCTTAAAAATTGTGTTAAATAATTCATGTCTTAACTAAGGTGGATCTCACACCTAAATTACCAGTTGACAAAAAAAATTTTCCCCACCAATAATGGACTTGTATGAAAATTCGAATTTTGTTCCTAAATTTGTATTCATTGACTCTATGTTTTTTTTTTTTTTACAACATTGATAAAAGTCAGTTTTTATTATTGGTTTCTATTTTTTTTAAAACAATATTTTTCTCCAAAATTTAGGTTATTAATTATAAATTTTTTTTGTCTAAGTGTTACAAATAAAGTTTTTATTTATTTTATAAACTTAATTTTTAGAATAATATATTAAATTCATGACAAATGACAAAAATATCTTTTTATAATTTAATACACATTTTTCTTGCCTAACACACCCAAACTTACCCTCTATCTAATCAATGGACTATTTAAAACACTCATTTTAATACTTTATCTAATTACTGAGTTATTTAACATATTTTTTTTAAACATCACATCAATATGAGTTATCTCACCTTATTTAACACACATTATATTTAACACACTTAAAATTAAAACGCCATCCAATTGAATCCTTAGAATGCTAAGCTTGTTTTGAGAGTTAATTATTTTTTGAATTATAAATTAATAGTAAAAATAAAGAAATATAAAAAATCTAGTCCCATTTGGCCAGACTTTTGTAACTTAATTATTTTTTGTCTTTATTTAATATTCTTGTATTTTTTATTTTTGCATTTTTTTGTAGCTTATTAGTTCTTCTCGATAAATGTAATCTAAAAAGTATAAAATTATGTCCAAAAGTAAAAAAAAAAAACAGGGTACTTATTGTTTGGTCCTATCTATAAGTTATATCTAGTGTTTTATCTTATTCACTTTTAAAGATTAAGTTTTTGTTCTATTTTTAAAAAATATTCAAATTACCCTAATATGTAAATTGTCACTCAACCTTTAAAAGAAGGGATACATTCACTGTCTTTCCATATCAGTTTGGACACATCCAGTAACTAAGATCGCGAGATAGAGTTTTGAAGAAACATCAACTGGATTTTCGTGTATGGCCGAAACGGTGATCTAGGGTTCTACTATCAACGGACTACGATCGCTGGTGTCGGATTTTCGCTTCTGACCGACTGAAACCTGCTACGTGGCATTACAGCTGATGGGACAAAAATTTGGAATATGCATCTAATATTGTTTGGCTCTTTTATAGTTTTTTAAATGATATGGTAAATTCTCGTTGTTGTCTATGGTTTAATTGTTTTATCCGACGCGATAAATTTGAAGAAATTATGGTTAATTCAAAAAAATAGTCTAAGTTTCTGCATTTGAAGGGATCTATATTTTCTTATTCTTTTTCTGTTGATCGATTTGATAAGGACAATAATAAATTTGCAAATCTTTTCTCCATGTGATGATAATTTTATTGCTTTCTACAATTGTGATGATAAATTTGCTTATTAGTGGTTTAAATCATTGCAAAAAATTTTATTCTTTTTCGATAGTGAATTTACAAGAATCGCTTCAAAATATAATCACTAGAATCTTAAACATATTTACCGAAATTTGTTAACATCCCTAAACATATTGTAGTGACTGTTTATTGAAACACATTCCACTAAAATCGGACTCGGAATTTATTCGTAGACGATCAACATAAACAATTCGATATGGTAAATTTGAAGTGATTATGGTAAATTCAAAAAAGTTACAAAGAATCTCATCTAAACAGTAAGTACTTGAAGATATGAATTACTTCGTAGACAATCAACATAAACAATCCGACATGGTAAATTTGAAAAAATTATAATAAATTTGAGTAAGCTACAAGGAATCTCATCTAAACAGTAAGTACTTCAAAATCCGGATTTATTTATAGACGATGAAGATAAATAATTCGACATGATAAATTTAAAAGGAATATGGTAAATTTGAAAAAATAGTCTTTAAGTTTCTGTAGAACATGGTAAATTGCTGCGTAACTCGTAGATCATTTTTTTGGGTTTCGACGATCTTCTCAAGATTGTGTTTAAAATTTCGGTGAGTATCTTAGGATTTCGGTGATATTCTCAATATTCAATAAAAATTGTTTACCATATTTGATTTCATAATTCAAGTCTAGTTTACTCATATTATTTTCTACCTATCAAATCAGGAATTATGTATTTTCACTTAAAAAATAATAAAAGGTAAATTAACACTCAAAATTAATGGCAAAAATGTCAATCAATATAAAAATGAGATGAAAACCTACGTCACTTGGGCTCATAAGACCCTGATTTAAATTACTCTTAAAAAATTCACTAAAGACGAAAATAAATCAACACGTACGCTGTTTTGGGCTTATTTTTTTGTTTTTCTGTATTTTTTAGCGTAGTTTTATATTGTTCTGAAATCTCTTATCGAGACGAATTAATAACCATAAAAAAATTTACGCAAAACAAAAAAATTCAATAATTATCACAGGCCAAATTGACGTAGCTTGTATATTTGACCATAAACTAGAAAAAATTTAGAAAAGACAAAAAATAAACTCAAAATAACGTATATGTTGATTTATTTTTCGTTTTTAGTGAATTTTTTAAGTTTTTGGACATAATTTTATATTTTTTAATTATTTTCGTCTAAATGAACCAATAACTCATAAAAAATAACGCAAAAATAACGAATACAAAAAAAAATTGAATAAAGATAAAAAAATAATTAATTTACATAAGTCGTGTGAAATGAACCTCGCTTTGAATATTTTTAGAGCAATACTACTAACACATCACGTTTTACATCGTGTTTACGCTACATTCAATAATTTGAACACATATTAAAATTCATGGGACCTACTTTTACACTTTATACTTAAAATGACATATTACGTATGTATAATATACTATTTGATATATAATTTGATGTGTTAATATATTTATTTTATTTTTTATTATTGGAATGTGTTGTGCATTTAATTTTTAAATCTCTATTTTTAGTTCCTTTTTAAATAATGCATTTTAATAAAATTCATTCCATAGCCTGCCGACACCGGGAATCTGAACATTCAGAATTAAAAATGAATTAATGGGGCTCATTTATTAATTACCAATTTTGCTCAAGGAAATTTCAAGAAGAGCTATTAATTTTATAGTTTGACCTCTATAAAAATACTCCTTCAAGCTTTCTTGAATACGGCGATTCAGGTGCTTTATCTGGGGTTTCCAACTCCTCCTGCTCTACAGTATACAGACCCCCTAAAACAATCTGAGCCGATTTTCACAAATCTGAGACCCACCCATTTCCATTGATTTCTCAGAAATTGATGGGTCGCTCTTCTTCTCTTTCGGTACTTCTCATATCAGTTCTTCTTCTTCTTTCCTTCTCCCATGGTAAGTTTTGTTCTAAGATCGTCTGATTTTCTTCTCCTTTTTCTGTATCCTAAGATTGTTGATTTTATTTCTAGGGTTGGGGAGAAAATTGATGAAAACTTCCGGGAAGGAAGAGGAATCTGCTGTTCTATCTGCGGTTGTGATTTAGTTTTTCCCTTTTCAGATTTTCTCAATTTGCAATTTTTTGGTAGCAGGGGATATCAATGGTTGATGGTTGATGGTTGATGTCTGTTTGTTTTTCAGGAAAATGCTGGAACGTCAAAGGAGATGTACGAGTTGGACTATAAGGACCCAGGGCCCAACACTAATCCAAAATCTGGATATTTACCACCACCACCTCCTACCTCTCGTGCAGCAGTTGTCCCACCAGGATACTGATAGATATCGTTTTTACTTTGTAATAAAATAAAATGTTTTCATCTCCTTCTATGGGGGCTGTTCCTTCAAGTAAGGGTAATTTAAATTAGAGTTATATTTATCTTGCCGTTTATGTTTTTATTTCATTTACTTTTTAAATTTATGTTTTAATTTTATTTTTGTATGGTTTGATAAATTTGTCATTATTTTTTAGAGGTATTTTGTTCTCTTATCCGTTGATTAATTAATTTTTAATTTGTTAAGTTTAAATTTGTAGCACTAATTTAGGTTTAAAACATGAATTATAATTATCTTTAGTAATTATCTTTACTAGAAATGGTAGTTTGAAATTCATAATTATCTTTACCATTTTATGAAAATATACCATGACTTGCAGGTGTTGTTCCTTACTTGCAAATTTACTATAATATTTATAAATTTACCATAACTTGCAAATTTAGTATTTTACCTTGTTAATTTATTATGAAATCTGTCAATTTACTAGATATCGTGCGTTACCTTCAAATTTATTATGATATATGGAAATTTATCATAGACGGCAAATGTTGTTCCTTACCTACTAATTTATCAATTTACCATAATTTTCAAATTTACCATGATATTTGAAAATGTACCATAACCTGTGTTGTTCATTTTCAGTAAATTTACTATAACCTTCAAATTTACCATAATATCTGAAAATGTATAAATGAGACGAATCTAAAAAATATAAAGTTATATTCAAAAACTAAAAAAATAATTACTAAAGAGTACGAATACGTACAAAAAGACTCTGTTTTTAGATTATTTTTATATTTTCTAAATATTTTTAAATTTAGTCAATTATTTATAACTTTTCTGGAATATCTTGTCAAAATGAACCAATAATTCACAAAAAGTTGACGGAAGACAAAATATTACAAAAGAATTTCATATAAGGACGAAAAAATAATTAAATAATCAGGTCAAGTTAATAAATTTCTTGTATAGATTATTTCAATATTCAAGATTAATCATTCAAGTCAAAAAAATAAATACATCAGTAAATATAGACTTGAGCTAAAAAAGTTACATATAATATGCCACTACAATTACATATAAAACTACATAGTATGACCTTTTTTGGTTTTAGTTAATAATTGAAACTTTCTGTTATATTTTTAAATTTTCTTTGTAATTACAAATTTTAATTCAAGTCTATTATAAATTTTAAAAAAACTAAGTCTATCTGTTTTTTTTCTTGTCAGATTTTCTCAATTAGCAGGGGATATGGTTGAAAAGGTTTGATGCCTGTTTGTTTGTTGGGAAAATGCTGGAATGTCAAGGGAGATGTATGAGTCGGACTATGAGGACCCAGGGCCCAACACTAATACAAAGTCTGGATTTTTTGCCCAACCTTCCTGCCCATCATCTTGGCCCTGAACCTAAACGATATTTAAAATTTCTAGGGTTGATTCAGTTCGGTCCAGCTCCTCAAGTTTAAAAATTAAAAATTGAATCGAATAAATTTTAAAAATTTTAAGCAGACCGGTCAGAGTCAAAAAACGAACCGAACCGTTAATTTTGTTCAGTTTACCAGTCCGGTCCAATTTTTCAATTTATATTTACGCCCCTACTGAATCACCACGATACTAATGCAGATCTTTTTCTTTTTCACTTTACGCCTCCGGACACGATCCCTTGGGCGTCTAGACGAAGCATTTTGGGTGTCAAAACGACATCATTTGAGCGCGCAACACGTCTCAACAAGTTTTCCAATTTTTGCCTTCACGAAAAATTTATTGATGTGCATGATTCAAATCAATTGATGAGCTACAAAAGTTAAAAGATCTATCTTTAACATGATAAACGTAATTTTTTTTAAAATTACTACCGTTGTTCGATCAACGTAATTTTTTGCATAAACTCTCCGAGTAAAATCACATTTTCGATTGGACACTTCTGATTTTCACTTGTTGTAATCAAAGTGTGTTGGCCTTTGTAAACCTTTGGTAATTATATCTAATGCGTTACCGGACCGTGGTACACTTTGGTAGGTTTCATTTTAAATCGTTTAATTTATTAAGATTGTTGAATAAATCGTTCAAAAAAATTAAAAAAAAAATTAATCAAATGTTATCAGCAACGTGATTGTTTTGAAAACCAATGGATGATCGGTATATTTTTTAGAATGAACTGTAAGACAATTTATCTAACGTGGCTATTACTGTTCAATTGACTTGATATTCGGTACAAATGAAATTTGTTTAATGAATTGTATAAATTGAACAATTCAAATCATGATGAAAAATTTGTAGGGAGCTAATTAGTGGTATTCTCGATCAATTAATTATCGCAACACACTATGTGAGTCAGCTCTTATCTCTCAATAACCAAATAAATATGTGTTTGTTCCACCTAAAAAATCTATCGCTGCACAAGAATATCATATAAAAATGTCACATAAATGCTTGCTAGAGTTTTCTTACTCACGAAATCTTTTTCGTCCCTATTCCTCTTTGATCCATATATAAAGTTTTAGATTCATCCAATATAAAATAATTTTTTGTTAGTTTATGAATTACCTAATTTAATTTAAGACTTGTCACTAAAAATTTAACTGAAGTAATTTTACTTATTTTAATAGTATAATTGAGATCTCATAATTTGCTTTTGATATTTGTAACATGTATACCGTTATCACATAATTAATGAAATTCTCACCTTCAGATGAAAATTTGTTATTGGCTTGAAGTAGCAAAATTTATAAATTTTTTTAATTCATCTTCAATGAAAAATGAAAAATGAAAAAAATGAATATTATAATTAAAATAACAATTGATATAAATGTTAATCTATTTTTTTTTGGAAATATGTATTTTTTTCAACTATTTAAATTAATCTACTCAGAACTAATAAAAGAAGTAAAAAAAATTATAATTAAAAAATAAGAAATA
This sequence comes from Arbutus unedo, assembly GCA_014822125.1. NCBI lineage: Eukaryota > Viridiplantae > Streptophyta > Magnoliopsida > Ericales > Ericaceae > Arbutus > Arbutus unedo. The sequence continues at coordinate 11,523 of JABCMJ010000150.1, forward strand.
TTTGAAAAAAGAGAAAAATGTCTACTAGGCAATACATCCATGTTGATTTTTATAATTCATTAAAAAAAGATGAATGGAAATAATTATCAAATTTGTATTATTATATATAATATAAATATAAATATAAATATAAATGTTCTATATGAGAACTCATTGTGTACGTTGGTTCAGTAGATAAAGTGCGGGAAAATATGCCATTTAATCTCATTTTCATGCCCAAACTTATTTGATATGGAAAAAGTAAAGTGATCGAGATTCGAAGTCAGAACACCGAGGCCAAAATTAGTCCGCGACACTTACTATTTGTACAGATTTGGGGGCCTTATTATTGGGTGAAAATCAAAGAATCCAAGGAAGTGACCTATTGAGTCTATGCCTTGTGTCGGCCCTGTCTCCCTGTTTCGTTGGCCAAATTTGTCTTTATCTCCTCCTTAGTCCTTATGCGGCACCATGTCCTTCATTCTCTTCTTGCACTCCATCTTTTCTAGCGGCCTTTTCTCACTCATATAGTTTAAACCCCTATCCCTTGACCTCTTCACTTAAGTGTACTGAAATTTTGATTTCTAGTTGTAGTGAATAATCACATGATCAGGCTTGGTTGAATTGGGCTTGTTGGTTGAACCTTTGAGACATCATTAGAGCCAGCTAAACTTGCTTCAGGTTGGGCTAACTTGGGCTAGTCCATTTGCTAGTGTTAGAAGCTTAGGAGCCTTAACTCAACATTGAAAATCAATTTCAAAGTAAGAATTACCTAAGGCTTATAAGTAGAAGGAAAAGGACCTACTAGAGAAATCTTTTTAGTTAGTTTGGTTGCTTAACCAAAGTGAAATTAAAGACATAACAGACAGTATATTATTTTTCTTTTTTTGACTAGTAAAAATAAAGGGTATTATTGAAGAAGTTCTAAGAGTTTCAAGTTTTGACCACATGAGATATATAATTTTGTTAAAGCCAACCGAGACAAGACTAAAGCTAGATGTAGATTTACCTATGTTGGTTGCCACATGAGATATAGGATGCTTGTGTTGTGGTTTTGAGTTTCTTGACTTGTGTTCTAATAGTAACCAAGTCTTTTTCCATTGTGAGAACATCAGCTTATGCTGGAACAGCAATGAAGAAAGTAGCATCAATGAAAGAAATTTTCAACAATCTTTGTTTGGGAGCTTTCAACGGAGGCAGACATGTAGAGAGTTGATAGTGGCATACCTTCCGGATCGAGACAGAAAAGAAGTCAAAAGTCAAGCAAACAGTTTCATTAGCGTAAGTGGGGTTTAGGCTGCTGCGCCATGTAGGCCCCGTGGGTTGCCTCCGCCCGACCTCAGGAACTCAGTAGACTTGCTGCTAATAGAGACCAGGAACAACAATGCTGCTCTTACCTGCTAATAGCACTATACACATGCGTTTGATGTACGTATGTGGCCCTTGCGTCGATCTTACCTACGTTGCCTACTCGTATGCTGGTTGACTCACAAGAGATCTAGCTAGCTTGCCAACTGACTATTCATGTTTAAGCTTATTGGCTTGTTTTTGCTTTATTGTTATTTAGATACTACTCAAATTTACTTACTTTGTACCCTACATAATAAGATATAATTAGAGAAGCTATAACTCCTCACCTATTACTAATATTATTTGCCAAATACAGAATCATTAATTTAAAAAAAAAAAAAAAGCAACATGTGCAATACAATCACAATTAATAATGAAGGCGGGTCGAGCAAAATTGGACTTAATCCCAAAAAGGAAAAAGAGAAGCACAAACACAGAAAAACCTCGTGTTATTTAAAAACTCCAAGGTCAAAGGCAGTAAGTGAAGATCCTATAGGTCAAATGAAGGATATAAAATTTGAATTTGGATATGGCAATTTAAATTGTTATATTTGGAGCTTCTTCGCAGTTTTGAACCTTGGATATAATATTCGGGTTCAAATTTTATCCGTTTAGAGGAAATAAAATTTAGACACCCATCTCTCTATTCATATCTTATCCCCCTTTATATCTTTCTTTTATTTACGAAAATATTATTATTAATTACAAAAATATCATTATTAATTACGTAAATATCATTCACATACTCATATTTATTATATTCTCTTTTTTCAAAAAATACTCAGGCAAACTATTTATAACTCATCTCTCTATAATAAATCTCCCCTTATACTACTTCTCCCTCTTACTACATTTATCATATTTCTTTCATAATTTTAAAGGCTAACAAACGTGTCGTAAGGGCTTGATTTAGTGAAATGAGAGAGGGTGACTGAGAAATTTGCTCTCAAAGATCATGAGATCGAATCTTACTGAAACAAATCACTAGAAGACATTGAAAATTTGTTCGGTCGTTAATTTCAAAAGCATCAATATTATATTCAGAGTAATTCCCAAATTAACCAGCTAGCTCAGTTATTTTTTTTTTTTTAAATAAAGGGTAACATGCCTCTCTATCACATTAGACTGCTACGGTTGTTTTGAGAGTTAATTATTTTTTGAGTGATAAATTGATAGTATTGTGCAAATTCAATAAGCTCTTCTGAAGTTAAGTTTTATAGTAATTTTATTAACACATTACGTTGTATATTATGCTTACTAGCATGTTACACAACTCATGAGATTCGCTAATTTGAACACATAATCAAAATTTATGACATCTAATTTTATACTTTATATCTAAAATATAAGTTGTGTGATATGTCACGCATACACGATATGCAAAGTGATGCATTAGTAGACTTTTCTAGTTTTTAAATCTCTATTTTTTAGTTTGTTTTCATAATGCATTTTAATAGTAAAAAAATTCATTCCACAACCTGCCGACAATTAGAATTTGAACACTCAGAATTAAAAATGGGAATTCTGTACCCATGGCATATTTAAATAGGGGAGCTTCATAATGCTTCTTTCTACTTTGATTATCTGTAGCGGTTGGATTAGAAAGGAAGAAAAAGTTTCAATGAGAGGATAGGAAAATGCGGTGCCGAAAAGGCCCCCCTCCCCCGGGTCAAAATAGGGGGGAGGGACGGTCAATTTTACAAGAAAACCCCTCGAGTTATATGCTGGGAGCCTTAGAATTTTTTCATTTATTTAGTTATTTTAAGTGTTTGTGTGATACCAAAATAAATTTTGTGTTGTGCAAGTTTTTAATTTGAAAAAATATTAAAATTTCATCATTGATTAAAAATAATATTTAAAGTTCAATCGCGAGCTCAGTTATTAAAAAATATTGTTATTTTTAATTTTTTAAGTGTTCTGTGATACTTAAAAATTTAATTTAAGAGTAAATATTTAATTTTTTTTCAAATATTTAAGTGTTCCATGGTACTTAATTCTTTTTATTTTTTCACCATTTTTTCATTTGAACATAAGGACAAAAAATATAAGTATTTCGTGATACAAAAACATGGAAAAAAAACTTTACTACTTGAACTATATCATAATTTGATTAAATTGCTTCATGTTTATTATTTATTATCATCTCTGTAAATTCTTTCTAATTAAAGAAGAGTCACTTTCTTGGACAAAATAAATAAAAAGAATTATTTTTTTGAAATCTTAAATAAAAATTAATTTACATATATAATTAGCATGTCATAACTTAATACACAAGGTCCGAGCATATTTCTGATGGTTTCTCATATTCCGTGTCTTGCCTTATCGGATCGAACATTTAAATTTTTATATAATAAAAATAATAATATATTTATCTTCAAACTAAAAAGAATAACTATAGACATCTTATTAACATATATTACATAAATATTAGCTTACAATAATATAACTTTTCTTAATACTTGCTTTATCCACAAATTACTTAGAGAGTTAAAAAAATAAACAATCTGAGTAGAAGAAATTAAAAACCAAGTCTCTCATTTCTCCTTCTTTCTTTCTATTTATAGATGTGAGAAAATAAGTAAAAAAATAAAACATATAATAAATAGATTAATGAGGAGTAATAAAGAAGTATTGAGAATTGGAAAATAGATTATACATTGGGAAACAAAATTTGAATAAGATGGGTTTTAATCCCCTACTTCTCAAATGTTCCAATTGAGAGTAATTATTCGATACTTCACACTCTAGTTTTCTTTTACCAAAAATAAAAATTTAAGAATGCATATTTCAAAGACTTAAATCTTGGAAAAACTTTACTACTTGAACTACAATCACAACTTCATTAAATTGCTTCATGTTTATTATTTATTATTATTTTCGTAAATTTTTTTATTTAGTGAACTTATTTGATACCTACAAAATATTTATGTAAATTAGAATACAAAAGTTAACAAATATCTAATTTAAGAATAAAAATGCATAATAAACTGTGTACATCACAAAAAAATACACAATAAGTTGTGAATTGGTTAAAATAAATTTAAAATTTTAACAATACCTTAATTAGTAAATTCTAAGGGCCAAATGCAACATTTAATTTTATGGGTTCTTACAAAAAAATAAAGAATTAGTGTGAAACTAAAAAATTTATTGGTTAAAAATTTAAAATTTTAATGTGGACTAATTGATAAATTTTAAGATTAACTGTGACCTCAAATTTTATGAGTTTTTATAAACGAGATAAAAAATTAGTGTGAAAATAAAGAGTTCAATTAGTTATTTTTCTTAAAAAGTACATATTATTATTATTTAAACTTTATTTTTAATTATATTTTTTTATTAAAATTAATGTGAAATAGTAAAAGATTGAAAAGTGACATTTTTATAATTTAAATGTGAAAGGGGAATGACATTTCTGCAATTTGAAGAGAAAGGAAAAGGATGATGGCATATGTGTAATTATATAAAAAAAATTAGATAATTGTTGAGGAGGGGTCTAGCTTTTGTCCGCTGGGGGTGAGTAGCTATTTACTTAAATAGTGAGGCCTACGACCGCAGATCCTCCGCAGCTTTGGGTAGATTTTCCATCACCTCTGGCATAATTGATGTTTTACCAAATTACTAATTTAACCCCACACACGGGTGGTATTTACTTCTTGTAATCGCGATTTTCAATGCATTCCCTCCTTTTTCATTTTCTTTTTCTACGTGTCACTTCTCTTAATTTCTGAGAGCATTTCTATTGGAAATTACTATTATTTTTGCTTTAGTGATTTTTTTAATTTTTAGACATAATTTTATATTTTTTAAATTTATTTTAATAAAATGAATTAATAATTTATAAAAAAATTAATGCCAGAATATCGAATGCAAATAAATAAATAAATAAAATAATAAAGCTTTGTCTGACTTTCTTATTGAATTATTTTTTGTTCTTATTCAATTTTTTTGTAATTTTATTTTTCGTCAATATTTTTTGAATTATCAATTTATCTCGACGAGAGATTTTAAAAGAATAAAAAACTATGTCCAAAAATTAAAACATTCGAAAAAAGAAAAAAATATTTAAAAAACTATCCGTTTTGAATTATTTTTGTATTTAGTTTTTCTTTTTAAACTTTTGAACATAATGAATAATATTGTGTTTATGCTCCATTTGCCCTCACTTGGTTAATTTTAAGCACATTTTGTTTCTATTTAATTTTTCACATTATTTATAATTGTTTTTTGAAATATCTCATTGAAACGAACTAAGAATGCACACAAAAATTTGACGAAAGACAAAAAGTTACAAAAATATCGCTCATTCGAACCTATTTCGGTCGTGCTTTTTAAATTTTATTATCAAAAAAATACTAAAAATTAACCGTGAGTTCAGAATATTTTAATAAAAGGTTGTTAAATTATGGTAAGGTATTTATTAATTTATATTTTTTTGTTATTTTTTTATTAATTTATAAAATAAAATTAAAATTTTTTTAAATTATCTAAAAATATTTACATTCATCACATGTCCTGGAGGGAAAAAAATTGACCGACACCGTTCATTCGAACTACTTTCAGTCGTGCTTTCCAAATTTTATTAAAAAATATTAAAAATTTACTGTTTACTTAACAAATTATTTTAAAATTAACTATAAACTCATAATATTTTGATAAAAAATTATTGAATTATAATAAAATATTTTATAATTGGGTGGGACATTCCTTACTATTAGCATTTATGGCTGCACACGCTCTAGGTAAAATAATCAAAAGACAAAATCGCCATTCAGGAAGTAAGACACAACACGTGTCCGTATGACCATTAGAATGATCAGGTCACACATCGCAGTTGGTATGTACACTCCTTATTTGAACTTTTTAAGAGCATCTAAGTAAGTTTATTTTGAGTTCTTCTTTATTTATTTTAAAGAGTAATTCTTTTAAATGTATTTTATATTAACTTTTTCAGATGTTTTTTTTAGTTAGTTTGAAAATATTATAGTGACTCTTTATATTTGAATAGTCACTATAATCTTTTTATTTAACGAAAAAATAATATTAGTGACATTCCATAATTTATCTCATTTTGTACCGTATGCTTAACTATTAAACAATAGAAAGTATTCAAATAAGTAGATAAATTTTAATTTTTTATATTTGTGTTTACACCTAAATATGCGATGTAAAATAAATTAAATTATAGAGTAACACTTGTTCATAATGCTAGCGACAGTCCTTTACCACATGTATACGTAGCCTTAATTATCTAGAAGTGGAGCGCACACTTATTAAGGACTCACGTGAGGAAAATGGCACAAGGCAGGGCTAGAGCATGAAGCATCAAAAAAGAAAGAAGGGAAAATGGGGAGTTGGTGGGCAGGTAAAAACAGAACGAAGTCGCTTTGTTCTGTTGCCGTTTTGTTTTGTTGCTACTCGATCTAGTATTTTGCTTTGATTCGATAAATATTTAAATCGTAACTGATTTTTTTTTGAATTATAATTGAAATTTTTCTTGTGAATATGGTTATGGATGAGACAAGTCAATATTCGATCGGATACGGTTATTGTTAAATATTCGAAAATAATCGAACGAATATCCGAACTGAACCGTACAGTATATACATATAATTAAAATTAAAATTAAAACTCCTAATATATAATATTATATATATATATATATATAATATAATATAATATAAAACCTTGAAATGTCAATTTTTGTTAAGCGGCAATAGTACTTAAATACCAGAGTGCCTACTACCCATCCTTATCTTATGTCTTAAGACTTCTCTTAAATCTTTTTGTTATTTCTATGATTTCATTTTGGGGTTGTATTATATTGTTAAATTTATTTCGTTGTATTGTTGGTTTAGTTAGTAATGTTTGAATTGTTGTTGGTTTACTTACAATTTTTGAATTTCTTTTAATAGTTATATAATATGTGATGTGTTATTTATGAGTTTGGTTTGTTGTCAAAATATGAATAGAAATTTATTTATTTTTAAATCGCGTTTGGATCGATTTAGGGTGAATTCGAAGAAAATTACAAATATTCATTCGGTTTGAAAATTAACCGATGTTCGTTAGATACGATTATAATGCACCAATTTTAATGTCAAAATAAATACTAATATCTTAATATCTAGGGCAAAATGCACTGACCTCCCCTGAGGTTTTTGACAATTGCAGCCACCTCCCCTGTGGTTTGAGAAAATACACTTGACCTCCCCTCCCGTTAGTTTTTGTTAAAAAAGGGTTAGTACTTGATGATGTCATCACTTTATTTTTCTTAATGCCTAAATTACCCCTACTGTGGCTATAAAAA
>JABCMJ010000152.1:0-81900 GCA_014822125.1 Arbutus unedo
AAGTGACACGAGAATAACAGTCAATAAAAGTGACAAACCACCGGTAACTTTTTAGAGAAGGAATAGGGGAAGGATCCCAAACATCAGAATAGATGACTTCAAACGGACAATCACTCATTTTATTAATAAGTGCATAGAAAGAACGTTTATGTTTTCTAAACTCACAGACTTCACAAAAAAACTGACTCCGAGAACAATATTTAACTAAATTAGGAAAAAAATTCTAAGATTCTAAAAGAGGGATGACCCAATCTAGGGTGCCACTGATGTAACATAGAAATAGTTGAATTTACATATGCTTGCAGAGTTAGATCACATGACATGAGTGAATGAGATGGACGTGGGGCAGAGTCTAAGAAATAGAGACCACCACGTGCTTTACCACTACCAATCACTTTTCCCGTATCCAGTTCCTGAAAAACACAATGAGTAAGACTACTAACAGACAAAAGATTAGTGAAAAAGTTCGGAATATATAAAACTGAAGAGAGAAACAAAGAAGGAGAATAGTGAACGGAACTTTTCCCTGAAATAGCAAAGAATGACCCGTCAGCGATATGGTAGAGCGACAACGCTTCAACCACAAAAAACGAACACAACCACGATGACCGGTAAATTCCGGTGATGATGGTGGTGGGTGATGGCTTAGAGTTTTCTATCCCGCTTTGATACCATGTTAGATTTAATAAACCAGAATACTTTTTTATTTATCAAGCGTACTATTTATACAAGCAAAACGCGTCATAATTTAACTAGATTTCTAACTTATTCTAATTCTATTTACATAAGAAAATAAATCTTAGGATAAGGAAATATATCTTAATCCTAATTTAATTAAAGTTCTACACACATAAGACTTTTAACAGTCATTTATTCTATTAGGATTTAGGACCATTACCGTGTACTGAATTTACTGGTCTTTAACCCTTAACTTTGTAACCTTCGTTCTTTCTATGGCCTCAAGTCTTGACCTCTTTGCTCAATCTCGCATTTCTCTGCTCAATGGATTTTGTTTAAGACTACGCAATTGGTTTTTTTTAAATAGATTTTGTTAATTTTTCACTTTTTTTTTTTTTGGTTGGTCCACAATGTTACCCAAAAAATCCAAACCGGATCGAAACTGGCCCAAACAGATTGAAACCGGACCAGTGCAATGGTCCGTTTTCAGTTTACAAATTTTTCAAACCAGATAACTGGTTCGGTCCCATGAATTCCGCCAAACTAGACTAGTCACACACCTAGCCCCCCCCTCCCCCCTACAAAAAAAAAAAAAAGAAAAGAAAAAGATTTTGCCGTACATATCTTTCCTTAACAGACATTAGTCCCAAAAGTGGAACTGGGTCATAATTTCCCCTACTTTATGCCCATGCTACTGCTATGGTGGTTCTCAAATTGTCTGTCTAGAAACAAATCAAAGGAAATAAGGACCCAAAGCTTTAATGAACCCTGGTGCATCCATTCCCATTTTTATTTCTTTTAAGGAACTTTTTGGGTTATGTGCAATGGCAGACCCAGAGTGGGGCACGTGGGGTCACTTGCCCTCACTCCATGTTAGTTTTTTTTTTCCCTGTAAAATTTGGAACTGGACAAAACATTAGTGGCCATGGGAAACATCAGCGCAACATTCTGCCGCAGAGGTTGGCATTTGATTTTGGAGTTTGGAGTTTGGACATTGGGAACTCTCACTTTACTCTGCTATGTTCCTGTTCGCCACAGAACCAGCCACCACTGCGTCACCACACCTCATCGACCAACCCAAGCCACCATAAGTGTCTCTATCTTTATGTATGTATGCATAAATATATAGTCTTTTGATAGGTGCTATATTGACTATTGCAATGTCAATTTGAAACTTCTGATCTTGTTTGTTTGTTATTGGTTGCCATAAGTGCATCTCTTGATTTTTTTGTCAACTAATTTCAAGATGTTGGTTGCTTGTTTTTTTCAATTCGGTTTTACATAATTATGCTTGATCTGATTTTTTTTTTTTTTTGAGGTGACCAGCCGTATGTGCCCCCACTATGTTCATTTCCTAGGTCCGCCATTGGTTACATGCTTTATCAGGCATGCAGCATGCTTAATAGCAAGTTTACGGGATATGTGCAGCATATGATTCACGCAAATTGCATTTGTTTTAAAGAGAATCGTAGTAAATGGCTGATTGGATTCCTTAGCTATCATTCTCCAGTTATGTAGATAACTGTCTGGGATCAAAAGAAATGTTACTGGGTCTAAAAAGTTAGATAGAGCAAGGGTTCTGTGCCTTTCTCTTGTACATGCATCAGGGGACAATGCTGTAACTGTCAACCGATACGTGACTTGTGTGGAAAGACATCCTCACACCCCCACATGGCTTTGGCATGAACATGATGTTTTCGATCTTATAATGCCATCTTCAGTTGGTTTACTCGCTATTTTTGTGGAGATAACTGCAGGTTCCTTCTTAAATTCGATGGAAAGGAAGAAGAAGTCAATCTTTTGGGTGATGGGACGGAAAAGCCTGAGTTTGGAGATTGGTCATGGATGTCACCGGAACAAGTAGTCGATCATGTGAGTGCAGCTTCTTATCTTTGGATAGAAAGTGGTGGTCTTAGTCTTATTTTATTTTTTGACTTCTTTTTCTGCATTTCTATTTGCAGGCAGTGGATTTCAAGAAGCCTGTTTACGAGCAAGTTATGGCAGTTTTTTCCCCCCATCTTCACTAGTAAAATGATTTGTACCAATTAGCAATTAGCAATTTTAAACAACTAAAATCATCATTTTAGGCGCAATGTTTAAGCTTGGGGATTGGTTTATGTATCGCATATTTGTGTTTTGTTTTCAAATTGATGAGAAGACATTATGTAACAACTCATTTCCGTTTTGTACAATATTATTTGCTTTGACTGTTCAAACGTCATAAACTTTTCAGAATGTTACCCATCCTTGCATTGTTGTAGACCGAGCACGCTTAATTGTGAAGTTTCATTAGGCTTTGGCAATTTCACGACTTTAAAATGTCTCATACAACATATGGACGTATGGTCATGATCTATTATACATAGTACTAAATTTTTCATTCATCAAGCGATGTGATATTCTTGATCATTCATTCAAATGTCCATCAAGACTCTAACCCGAATGTTTGGCCTCACAGTTGCTACTACAATTTGGTTGGGATGTCACAATCTATTCCGCTAAAGAATACATGTTCTCGTGTGTGGGGCCAATATTTGTCTTACATTTTCGGTTGATGCAAGTTCTGATATCATTAGTAACGATTCGCTTCTGTCTTGTACAATATTGTCTCATTTGATCGTTCAAATTGTATAGACTTCCAATGTGTCACACATTCTTACATTGCTATAGAACGAGCATGTTTAATTGATTTCATTAAACTTTGGCATCTTTATGGTTTTAAAAAAACATTGTACAAGGTAAGATTGTGATCTATTTTATATAATACTAAATTTTACATTCATCAAACGATAAGAAACTCTTGATCACCTAGTTGAACGTTCACCGAGATACTCTCTTCTTAATGTCCGACCTTACAACTGACAACACATCCCAACTGAGGTGTCTCACATCAAACCAAGGCATTGGAGCTTATCCGGCAATTTCAGATTTGGTAAACTGGTTATTAAATTCATATTCACGAATACTACTTTTTCGTGGTATTTTCTGAGTAATCATGCTCCCACTTCCTCCGCTGTTCTTCTTCTGAGCCCGACAGAGAAGCATCTTGTTATTTAGTTGATTGGGACCTCAGCATCACATGGTAATTGTTGATTGATACCATCAACCCGACACTAATATTGAGTTTCAGCCAGAAAAGTCAAAGTTGATGGCGAATTCAATCTTTTAATCAGAGAACCGCTGGAGCATACAAAAACCACTAAATCTTTCAAATTTTGTGTGACATTTAGTGTTTGAAGGGTCAAGAATGTATCAGCAAAAATCCTTTAACAACCAAATGTCAACGAACTTGATAAATTTCATATGTTTCAGAAGATACATCAGATGTTGTCCTGCCTTTTACATTTTGATTCTACTTTTTTTTTTTTTTATCATTTCTCATGGAATCACTCACCGAACAGGGTTGCAGCTCCTGGAAATGCTATTTTGTGCACCAATTCAAATGACAAACGAACTTGTGATCAACTCCTCCCTGAACTCCAGCAATGTTTCAATTGCCAAACAAGTTACTGGATATGAAATCTAAATATTTCCAGCTGTCTTGTTCAGAATCTGTAGTATACCTTCAGTCAAAATCCCAGCGACTATCTCTGGAGAATATCTACCTATCATGTCCTTCCTTGCCCTCCTCCCTTTGGATTCAGCTTCTTCAGGAGCGCTTACCACACACCTCATCACAACTCTAAGCCTATCAACAGACGGTTCAGCCCATAGATGCCCTTTAAATGGTCCTTCAAGAACTTCACTCATAGCATCCAACGCCAAGGGATAGCTATTCTCCTCCGTTAAGTACTCAGTGGGTCCGGACCAATTTGTCACGATCACTGGTAACGACATTGCCATCGCCTCCACAATAGGACGTCCCCATCCTTCCCCTCTCGATGGGAGAACAAATGCATCGGCCGCCTTGTATAGTCTCGGTAGATCAGCATGAGGAATGTGGGAGTCTATCACATAGATAGGAGCCCAACCATCAACTGGTTTCACCAAATTGGAATCCTCTACAAAATCCACAATCTTGTCACCAAAATCTGTGCCAGAGTGGTATGGATTTGTCAACAAATATAAGACAACCCCATCAGCATAAGAGAATTCCTGCAAGTATGCTTGCAACAACACATCCCATCCCTTCCTATACTCCCACTTGAAAATACTAAAAAACACAAACTTCTTATTGGAATTTGAATTCTTCCATGAATTTGATCCCAAAACTAGTTTCCCTCTAGAGGAAAGGTCCAATGGAATGTACTTAGCAGGATTGAAGAACTTCACATCGACAGGTTGAACGATTTTCACAACTTTCGATGGATTAACCCCGCTTTGTATGAACGTGGATACATGGAAATCGGTAGGAACCCAAACGGAATCCATTTGATTGCACCGCCTAACGTGTTCTATATTCAACCGATCAGTCTCAAACATAGTCCGGCCAATTACGTGCCTAAATTGACCATAGCCAGTTGGTGGGCAAGGGAGCGTCTGAAACAGAGGAGGGTACCAAGCACCAGGCTCACTATGGCATACCACTACGGCATTTTCCACTTCACATTCTGTTTTGTGAAGATCAAAAGCCAATTTCTTCATTTTCACTGGTAAACCCTCCCAAAACTCTAAATTTTCTTGATCACCATGTTGGTGAATACCCAGTCTAAAACTAGGGTTCCTACTGTTTTGCTTTTGTAAGGCTAAGATATAAGACCAAGCTTCTGAGCTATACCCGCCACCTGAAAGAAAAGGGGCCATCCATAGGACGCAATAAGGGGGTGTGGGATTAGGTTTTGTTTGTTGGTTTTCTTGCTGTAATTTGGGAATTGAGTGAAGAAACCCTAGCAGTTTGTTGAAATGGGTGGAGTGAGGTGAGAGGGTTGTCTTTAGAAGTTGAATTTTGTAGAAGTCTGAGTTTTTAAAACTGAACAAGATTGCTAGAAATGCAACAACTATTGACAACATATAGACGTACTTCGACTTTGAAAATAAGGTGAGGGTTTGAGTGGCTTGTGGGGAGTGACGGGGTTCTTGATTTTCTTGGGAATCCATCAGAATTGGGAGGGAAGAAATTGCAGATTCAATGGAGAGAGGAAATTACGCATTACTAAGCATCCAACGGAAGGAAATTTCAAATCGTTGAGAAGAAAAGACTACAGAAATTTTGTAAAAATTAGTAAGATTTAATGGAGTAATAGAATGATTGAGGGAGAGTGTGGCAAAACCTAGGATGGATATCGTACCTGGAGGAAATTGACGAAGGGGTCTCTCTCTCTCTCTCTGTGTGACTATTTTTTTAATGCAAATTACGAATGATTTTTACCCATCCCCATTGTCCCGTTAACACTGGGCCCACGCGCTTATTTCGCCCTAAGTATATCTTTGAGGAACAGAAAATGGAAAGAAAATTACAATATAATATTTGGCTTCGGATTCTGAAGTGCGAAAATCAGAAAAAGGTCCTTCGATCGACATCTTCTTCCCCAAAAAACCTCCTTAATACTGTTCTCCGTTTGGCATTGCTCTGAAACGACCAATTATCAGATCACAGGAATAAGAAAATGAAGAGGGTCTTTGGCGCTAAGAAAGACAAACAACCCCCTCCTTCCCTTCAAGACGCCTCCGATCGGGTCCTCTCTCTCTCTCTCTCTCTCTCTCTTTATGCAAACATCAGCTGAACTGCTATCTTATTTCACATGACTTGTTCCTTTCCTGGGTTTCTCTGTGCTGTTCAGAACGGTTCTCTGTTCAGAGATGGAATTTGGTTTTTGGAACCAGATTATTATAATTCCAACCATGCCCCCGTGGATGAGTTCTGTTTCAAAACTTAATTATTCCTAGTATTTCATACACTGCACTGGGTACATTTTTTATGTTTGAGACTTTTAGCAGATGTATTTGAAGCTTTAGTACCAAAGAAATGATGCCATGGTATATATTGCTTTGATAGGCACTCAAATGTAGATTTACTGAAGCTGCAAATTCCGTTTTACCTTGCATGAAGTTGAAATTATTGGAAAAACTACATTGCTAGAGTTAATGAATCTTCTTGTAGACTACGGAGACGATTTTTAGTATGTTGTAAAGAGGTGTATTAACGTGTTGACAATATACACATGTCCTTGCAAAAATAATCTACCCAAAAAAGTTTGATGTAGTGTGAAGCAGAAGGGTTTTTTGCCCTTTCATTAGCACTTGTACGACGACAATTTTCTCAGTATTGGTAGTCATATATCTGAGAACATAAACATACTTGAGCTAGATCAGAATCAACAAGTTTCAAATACATTACAAGTCATCTGTAGTTGACATGCCCATGCTTTCTTGTCTATGTTTTCCCTCATAGTGTACTGTTTTCGTCTTCGTCTTCGTCTTCTTTTTTCCTTTTAGCTTGATATCAGTGGATTGTATTTCAAATAGAATCAATCCCCTTAATTGCATTTGGGATGCAACTAACAGTATTAGGCCTTCCTTTTCGGGAAATTTTCAGTTATGTAGGTTGAAAAATGAAGTGGATCATTTGTAGTCCACAGTTTACGAAACATGAGATTAAAGGTTCCCACCAGGATCTCTCTCTCTCTCTCTCTCTCTCTGTGACACACACTCTTTCACACAAACAGTGATAGAGAGATGAATATACTTCAAAACTTTGAATATCTCTTCCATAGAAGCCACTACATATTCTACACACAAACATCAATCATTGAGTATAATTGTTAAGTGCAGGATAGATTTTAACCCTCATTGTTTAGTCCGGAGTTCCATTGAAAATTTGATAGTTGGCCTAGGGAGCCCAATATAAAGCTGATCATTGCTTTCCTGAGTCTTGACAATATCAATGTATTTGTTTTCTAAAATCTGCCCATTTGATCACTTACTGTTCGTTTGATCAATTTCAATGAGGCTTGTACTTTTCATTCTTCAAAAATGTTGGCCCACCTATTTAGTACCAAAACTTTCCTAGACAGAGCTGCCCAAATGCTACCACTTCTAAGATACAGAAAACAGAGATCAACACAGAAGTTTCTGGAAGCACAGGAAAGAAATCCTCTCAATTAACGGTCAACCACTGCCTCATGCAGTCACTCCCTCTTAAATGCTGCTCTCTCCAACCAATATATGATTTGGGAAACATCTTTATTTGGTAACGTTGTGCTTACTTCTTTTCCTTTTCACATGTGCTTTGTCTTCCTCCTTTCTTTGTTTTGTTGTCTTCTCATATCAATATATTCCACATGGTTATACCATTCTAGAATCAAAACGAAAGGGTGGCTTTTGGCTGCAGTTCTATGTAGAAGTTTTTTGTAGAAACAAGCCTAGAAGGTTGTGTTCTTCAAAAACTTGTGGAGATTTGCTTAACCCTTAGTTTAGGCATGGTCTTTGGTAGTAGTATATATTTTGTGTTAGGTATTTCTTATATTAATTCCTTTTGGGCATGCCATTTATAAGATTCATTTCATGGGTATTTGTTTTACTTTAAGCTTTGAGACTTGGTATAATTTGGTTGCCCATGGGACATACCTTCTATAGCTTCAACTATTTGTAGTCTGTCATTGTTAGGTCCTTGGATATGAGATTGCCACTCTTTTTTTACTTCCTTAATTTTATGCTTCTAATTTGAGAACTAAATTAGGTTTTTATTTCTTTCTGATTCCAGATTAATAAAAGAGGTGAAACAGTTGATGAGAAGATCAAAAGGCTTGATGCTGAACTTACCAGATATAAAGAGCAGATCAAGAAAACCAGACCTGGTCCTGCTCAAGAAGCTGTCAAAGCTCGAGCCATGAGGGTTCTCAAGCAAAAGAAAATGTATGTTATCTGCTTCGGTGCTTTCCTCCTTCCCTTTTATACTAACAGCGGCTGGTATGCTACTATGTAGGGAAGTCTCTTGCAGTAATACCTGACATCTAAGTTGGTTTTATAAGTTTTGGATTTGATAGAAGTCCTCGCATTAATTAGGAATTAGGAGTTGCGAAATAACTTGCATTCTAGAAATTTGGCTTACGTTGATCATCAGGAAGTGGAAACATAGGGTGAATTGTTTTTTTAAAAGCATATCAAGTATTTTGATAACAAAATTAAAACAAATAATTTATTTGGTTGGTATTTAAGAAGCATATACACTTCCAAGAATGTGGTATGTCCACGTGGGGCATTCGTTGGGCATAGACATTCCTTTGCTACTCCTTGCATATGTTGGATGCTTGTTAAGATAAGATAGTAGCTCTTGTTGTTCACACTTGTTTTCTAGCAAAACGAGAAGTAATTGTTATTACATGCCTGCATATGATATGCTGATTTATTTACACATCCCGACATTACATGTCCTACTTTTTTGAGATAAATAAAATGAAGAAAGAACGCAGTACCATGACGAAATGTATCATTGAGAATAATTTGACAGGCAAGGCCAGTCATTTAGTTTTGTTAGACAAACGTATATCCTCATGTGTTACTCTGTGCGCGCGCGCGCGTGTGTGTGTTGGAGACTTCCATGTTTCAACACTATAACTTGGTGTCATCCCAATTTTGCACCTTTGCAACAATGATCAACAATTTTATTTTTCAAACCAAGTCCAACCTCAAACTTGGTTGTGATAGTAATCCGCTATGTGATTCGTATGAGGTTTGGCATGAGACGGATGTGACTCATCCATTATTTTTACGGGCTATAAACTATCGGATGTGACTCATCCATTATTCTTCTTGGAATGCACCTTTACTATAAAACACTCC
The DNA here is from genome assembly GCA_014822125.1 of Arbutus unedo. NCBI lineage: Eukaryota > Viridiplantae > Streptophyta > Magnoliopsida > Ericales > Ericaceae > Arbutus > Arbutus unedo. The sequence continues at coordinate 9,400 of JABCMJ010000152.1, forward strand.
TACATCATACATGTGTATGCCCAGATGCCTATTTGGCTTTCAGCTTTTATATATGATTCCATTGGTTGCCGTGGCGGAATCAGAAATTAAATTTGAAGATGGCGCCAGATTGGGTGCTCATTTTTCACTCGTAATTCATGACTCGTCCCCCATCTAAGCCTCTACCTCTTGTGTATTCTTGATTTGTTAATTAACCAAAACAAGAAAAAATTATTTAGTGCTCTAGGGGCACCGCAACATGGTGCTCGAGCCTTTTTTTCACTACATGTGATATGGGTATAGTTTCATACAAATGTGTGGTAGAGAGGGGACTTAGAACACATGTGGCAGTATTCTAGGAGCAATGAAGCACTCCTCCTAAACAAAAAAGGATCTAGGCGTTACAAAAACAAGAAATAAAATTAATTCATTTTTTGGATATGGGAGCTGACAACAGCCGCCACACACACCCCCGTGCACGCCCCTGATTGGTTGTATTTCTATTTAACAAGTCACGATCTTTAGCACCCTCTTCTTGTTCTATGGATTTGATCTCTAATCTAATTAATTACATTTCTCTAGTTTATATGGGAAGTGATGTTTCTCTGGACCTGCCTTTATATTGAAGTGAAAATTTTAATACTTATCTGTAAGGATATGAAATATTATTGGGCCTCTTTGCTTGCAGTAGGGGTAAATGCAACACGGTTCTGAGAAGCGAATGATAGTGCATATTCTCAGAAATGAAAATGTATATCCTGTCCCATTGTTTTACTCTAAAAAGCTACTATTTTGCTTGATTAGTGCCTGTGTGAATACGCAGATGTGCACAAAAATGAATAGTACATATTTTCCACTGGTCATATACTTATTGGCCATGACTATGGACAGGTATGAAGGACAACGTGATATGCTTTACAATCAGACGTTCAATCTAGACCAAGTTGCTTTTGCTTCCGAGGGAATTAAAGATGCTCAGCAAACAGTATGTCCTGTGGAGCTGCTTGATGTCTTTATTTTTTTCCATTATCACTTCTGATTAGTAATTCTATTCGCGTCTTTCTAAATTCATATCCATGTTTTGGGTTTCCTCAATAAATAAATGTTGTCTGAGGATGGATATGCAATTAGTGGAAGATTCTGCCATATGGTCAGATACAGCTTAATTTGATGCAATCTAAAATTAAGTCTGCGAGTTAGACCGTGGGATGACATTAGGGCCTCAGACGTATAACTACAGAAGATCGTTGATTGGTTTTTACCCAACACAGCTTTGGTGATTAAGCTGTATTGGGTAATGACAATTTTGCACCTTTTGTGTGAGATTAATTCACTGTGCTATATCTGATATGGTTATTATGGGCCTACGCTATATTCACCGTACAATTAATCTTTTTCTTGGTAGAAAGGGCATGATTCAAGGAATATCAGAAGGAGCTTGTTCTGTACCCTGATTGGAACCTGCTGCCTACCTCCATGAGGTAGGGGACAACCCATTTGTAACTAAGGAGGGTTTATTTCCAAAATGGGTGGTTGATCTGTGTCCTAGATTCTCTCATTTTCCATATAAGTATCCAATTTGGTTTCTAAGGAAATGGATGGCCTGGGTGCAATTTCTTATGGCTTGATGTTTCCGCAAGTAATGTTGTTGCATTTTTTTTCAGATGTCAGCGTTGAAGTCAGCAAACAAAGATTTGAAAGGAATGATGAAGACCGTGAAGATTCAAGACATAGATGTTTGCACATGCTTGCTTTTAATGAATTCTGAAATTTTATTCTGGCTGTTGAAATTTATAATGCCGGATGTTGATTATCTGTAGAACTTGCAAGATGAGATGATGGACATGATGGATGTGAGCAATGAAATCCAAGAGTCTCTTGGCAGAAGCTATAACGTACCCGATGATGTTGACGAGGATGAACTCATGGGTGGTAAGCTTAGATGTTCCTATGTTACAGAAATAGAGGCAATTGTTAGTTTCTCCGGTTGATCCAAAAGAAAGAAAGAAATAGAAGCAATTGTTTGTTTGTGCTTCCCGCTTGATACTTGTCATGGGATCAATAATTGTCCTTTTATTTGTATTCAATTGTATTTGACCTAAACTATGTAGTATCAAGTGTACAAAAGTACGAAGTACTACAAATTTCCTATTGTTTTAGAACCCAAAGTCGTATGAGCTATCTATGGAAGGAAATCTATGTCATACGAGTATTCCTCCATACCATGGCTAGCTTCAGACTGTGTTAAGACCCTAGCTCTGTGGATGGATTCCACCGGAAAAGGAAAATGATATGCAAACCAAAGAAATAAATTTAGCTTCTTTACTTCATGCCTTCTTTTCCTTTTCCTTTTTCCTCTGTATATCCCGTTACAAATTCCATGAGACAAACACAGTCCAAGTTGTATTGCTGGTTGCGAAACTAATTTTGGGTATATTTTTCATTTATCCTTGTGGATGTTGTGATCCAGAGCTTGATGCTTTGGAAGCTGACATGGGTTTTGAGATTGAAGCTGATGGGGTGCCTTCATATCTTCAACCTGACAAGGAACCTGATGTGGAAGGGGAACTCAACTTGCCTTCAGCACCATCAGGACACGCAGCGGTACCAGCTGGAAGAGCCAACCACCAGGTAAGCTTTCATCAAAGACTCGAGAGTTTCGTCTATTATTTGCTACCAGTGGATGGAAGTAGAAATCATATACATGAGAGTAACCTGCATTTTCGCCTGAAACTGATGAAATATTCTGTTGGGGCTCTGTTTGGTACCCTTTCGTTTTGTTTTGTGGTTTCTGTTTTCATCTTCCAGAAAACTAAAAAACTTGCATGGCAAGCTGTTTTTTACCCCCTAAAAGCAACTTACTTTTCAGGAAACACAAAAGATATCAAGAGCTGTTTTTGCACACACAAAAAAGGACAGATTGTTTTCAAACTTATCATTATTTTTGTTTGCGAAATCACAAAATTGAAAATGAAGAAAGCAGAAACAGTACAAATCAGAGATGTTGCTTCCACGTTCTTTGACTGTCAATGATATCCTTTTCTCCTCATTTCTTCTTTTCCCTTATAAGGCAGCCATTACAGGAAAATGTATCGTGATACGTTGTGTTTCTATGTGTTGTTCACTCATATGTTCAATCTCTTATTTTGTTGTCATATCTGCCACCTTCAATGCCTGACAGGTTGAAGATGAATATGGTTTACCGGCTGTTCCATCATCTATTCGGGGTTAGTTGGAGTCGGCCAGTTTTGAATATCTTCTGTGTATTGTGGATCTGTTCATTTTCTCGGAGGGATGAGGTTAGGGCAAACCATTATGAACATTTTTGTGTATTATGAACATTCTTGTGTGGGAGGTTTGCAAGTTCTTTGAAATGATATGGGCTGGATTTCATCAAAATTACCACTGTCGATCTTTGTATGGCAAGCGAAAATAGGCCCCAAAAAAAAATATTAAAAATGAGGAAATAGTTCCATGTGGAAAGATGGAAAGGAGATTTTGGTGAGATACTACTAAAATATGATAAAGGTAAGATGTCTTTAATATGTGTAAAGCATTGGTCCCCAAGTGAGTTGTCTTTCGAAAAGCTTATTCTTCTAATATGATACGCCTTTGCTTTTTTTGTTGTACTGAAACATGTTGTCAAGATTTAGCCCTTCTTTGTCATCTTCCATGAACTCAGTATCTCAATCTTCCTAGGTCAATGAGTCTATTAGGAATTTTTCAAGGTTTTCATGTTATTGTTTAGTTTCGAAAAAAATATTGAGTGTTCACAACAAAAAGATAAGAAACAGACATGTAAAGTTGACAAACAAAAAAACAAATGTTGCCATCAGATTAGCATTTATTGATGTTTAGGGTGAAAAATAAAAGATGGAGAGAATATTGAGATAGAGAATACTAAATCCTAAAACGACGGTTTTAGGGACACATTATTGCTGAAATATCCATGGGCAAAACCATTAAGTTCACTCCACTTGTAATATGGGTAAATGAACTACGTATGCGTGAGCTAAACATAAGTATCTCAGTCACTATTAGACACGTGGAGCCTTCGGCATAAATCCAAAAAGTTAATTACAGGTAGGTAGATAGTTCAATTATTAAGCTGAAGTCAACTTAGGCAGAAAAGTTAGTTGTTCGTTGAAGCATGGTCTTAGAAGGGAAATGGGGTCATGGTATTGTAATCAAGTTGTAGAGATAATGTACTAGAGCTCCATTATTCTGTAAAAAAAAATGTCCATTCCCACTTCTCCGTAAATTTTTCCTTATCAACAAAATTATTTTCTTCTTTCCAATTCTCTCACATTCTCAGAATTTTAATTTTTTTGAAGAAAAAAATAGATTGGTGAATGTTAATGCTTTGTTAGCGGTTAATTCAATGGGCTCTACCCCAATACAAGAAACAATCAAAATGCGTTGGTAGATGGGGGCAACACCTAGCCATCCTTAATGCTTAATTCCAATGGAACCAAAAACTAATGCAGTAGCCATACCACAGTTGAAAGTTGAAACCCTTGAGAGAGCTCCATGGGCTAGGCTAAATAATCTCACACCCTTAAGATCCAGCAGTAGGCAGGGCAGGGCAGGGCAGGGCAGGGCAGGGCAAAAGGTCTTGAAAACCAAAAACACTTGACACAAGGTCTTGAAAACCAAAAACACTTTTGACACACGCACATGAGACGTGTGTAGTGTGCGTTTAGTGGTCCACATCTGATGTTAGTATGTGTAAATGTTTGTGCACTCCTTAAAGTCACTTGGACAGATATGACCTGTCATTTTTTTCACAAACCATTTACTGAAATTCCTGAACAGAACAGTAGGGAGCACATCTAGTTATATGCGATATGAACTTCCAACACAGAATAGCTTGTCGATCCCTACATGAGATCGAGGTCATGGCAGTTTTTTCCAGTTAACTAATTGTTAGAAGAGAAAAAATATCAATGGTCTTCTCATATGAGGTTTGGTCATACAAGGAGAAGAAAAGAGTGAAGAACATAGAGCAAAATGGTGATAAAGGTAAACAATCGGCTTGTACTCTCCTGAAGGTAATGTGGACAGATTTATGTAGAGCTCAAATGACCAAGTTTTGGGCATGTCTATTCACTTCATACCCATTGAGAAAAATATAGCTCTGACAATGTCAACTGGAAGCTTCAAGACTCATTGACAACAGAACTACGAAGACAATTACACGCACACACGTGTACATACACATTAACAATTTGTACAAAAGAAAGGGGAAGCCACATTACTATTTTCATCAACCAAGCCAAACCCTTGATTATTAGAAGACCATGACCTTAACATTATCAACTTAGTGAAAGGAAACATTGATAAACACCCTGCAGCTTCTTTCGTTTGCAATTTGGAAATGATCACTTCCCTTGTAAGGTCAAGGGAATTGCAGCAAATTCTTAAACTGATCCCATGGTACATTTTTTGCGGAGGCATAAATCTTCTAATAACTCAAAAGGAGGAAGAAGAAAAGAGAGCAAAGTCAATTCTACTTGATATACATAAACTCATAAGAGATAGCTCACCAAGCAATACCAAGTGCAGAACTCTGTGACAACAATGACTGCCGAACCTGATCAGCTTCACCTCAATTTCTTCTTTTGTATAATGGCCCTGGAGCAAAGACGCATGCTCCTAAATTTTTCAGTTTCTTGGCTTAAGGTCAAGTTTTCCTATGTCTAGCATCTTCCAAACAGCATCTAAGCTAACTCCCTCTGCTGCAGAGCTTGACCTGAAATCTTTTTCGACGTTTCTGTTGGAGGAATAAGCTACGCAAATTTTCAACCTCTCCAGTTCTTTCGTTAGAGACTGATACCGACCTGTAGAAAAATGTATCCATCATAATTACAGAAGTGACCTCAAAGACGAGATAAGGCACTTGTGAAGTTATTAAATGCAGAAAGATGGTTCATTGTTTTTCCCTCCATTCAATTGTATTGATAGCGAGACTTGCAAATGCTGGCTATAATTCTACCTTTCACAAGACCTGAGACTAAACATTTTGGTCCAGCTTATTAGCTGCATTTTCTTCTTTGGCAACAAGGCTAGGCATTCTTTGTGGCTGCCTAATCGCCCAGGCAAGTACCAGCAAAAACTAAGGCACAAACGACAATTTCATGTTGGTTGGAATTTTATATGATTTTCCCAGATGGAAATTAAGCAATCAGAAGGATCAAACGCCAAGCTATGAGATTTGCACCGATCTTGCAAGAAGACACATTATCCCATATGCTAATTCTAGAAAACCCGTATATAGCCTTGTTCAAAACTCATCAGTCATCACACAATCACCTCATGCTACCACCGACAACAATATCAAGCCTCATGGAAACTATCATGTGGTTATAATATAATCTCAATGTAAAAGCACTTCCGGTTGTCATATATGAGCCATTTTAGTTTCCAAAAAAATAGACAACCATTTTATTTGGATTCATCAACTGGCAGTAATCATCTTAAGCGTGCTTATTTTCCACGGAAACAATCACCAAAATCGACATCTTAGGCATTGCTATTTTGTTTTCACTTGTACTTAATTTTCTGCATCTTGGAACCTAAAAACTTGGGGATTGTTTGCCTAATGGTTTTAACTGGAAGGACAGTAATTTCATAGACAGTGGAGTAACTATTTTGGCCTTCCAGAAGAACTCTAGGGCGACAAAAATATGGAAAACTCATAGATACCATCTCTACTAATATTTAAACAATTGAACAGGTAAGACAAACATACTCACCATCCACAATCAGTTTTTCCTTCTTAAGTCTGCCAACCTGCTGCTTTAGTTTACCGTTCTCCATTGACAAAGCAGCACGTTGCTGAAGCAAAGAAGCAACTTGAACAGCTAACTCTGACTCTAAAGTCTGCATCAGGAGAGATTCGCAAAATGTTTCCTCAGAAAAGTAGCTGCTGGAGCAAAATGATAAGATTGAACACTAAAGAAGCACTCTGATGCAATTAACCACAACAGTGTTTCTCAAGTTGCATGACCACCATGAGATTTAATGCATGGAAACAGGCTATCAGATCCAAAGGTAAGGGGGCAAAGGCTACACCATGAAGACTTGCATGAATAGTCGTTTTCGCCAGGATAACAAGAAAGCAAAAGTTTAAATTCATATCTGATGAAGTCCTAGTTTTTGAATGAATTGTTCTAATTCCTCGTAAATATCAAGATTGATTTTTTTTGGTGACTAACCAAGAAGGATGTTAAGATAGGAATTCCAAGCAAAGGAGCAAAACAGCATCATTCTGCTGTTTTCACTACCTGTAAAGCATCCACAGTTCTTTCCAGTTCAGCAATATATTGGAGTTTACGAACCCTAGAGCGCTGCCCAGCATGCCTGCAAGGCGATCATTAATAGCAACTACATTAGTATATGATCAGTAATGTATCTATAATATGGTTTAATCTTCAAATAAGAAAAAGAGAGAACAGCATCAAAAAGCATAATCAAAAATCTGTTTAATCTTAATATACAGAAAAAGAGAGAATGGCATCAAAAAGCATAAGCAAAAATCTTACAACAATACAGATGAAGTTAGAAATGAACTTACAGACTTATAGAGATGATCTCAAAAGTCAAAACATCATCGTTTCCACTATGAAAAGCTATGAAGGCATGCCTGAAAGACAATAATGTTCTAACTTGCCATGGAATATACTCTCTCCCCCCTCCCCTCCCGCTTTCAAGCTCTACCAAAAATGAATTCATGTAGGCCTATTTTAGCTCCCACCAAACAGCCTAAATACAACATCCCTGGCATTTTTTACTGCTATTTTATGGCAAAAGAAGCCTCAAATCTGATTGGCGCAGCAGTTTCTTCGTAGTGCACACGAAAAAGTGAAGAGTAAAGGGGAATAAAAGATAAGAGCAGATGATAATAATAAATCAGCAAGAGTTGTGAAATGTGATGGCAAATTATTATTCATAAGAAATAAAAATTCTTTTTTTGAGGTTTTTGGACTAAAAATCACATGTAAATAACTCTCATGTTAGTAGAATTGCTCCTAATCCATAGCAAGGATTTGGGTGAGTGTATAACAATTAGGTTTTTGAAAGATTTGCTATCATGATTCATGACTCAAATAAGCTAAAGAACAACATCAACATTAGACCAGAATAAGAGAACTCAGTTAGTGTATTTATATTGGAATGGACACCAACAAAAAACTTTCGCTTTCTTAGTAAGCGGAAAGTTGTCCACAGTCGAGCAGAGACCTCCCATCAACCTCACAAGACCAAGAGTCCCTGAGCTCCATTGCTTTCATGAAAACCTAGGTGGTGATGAGTCATCAAATGTGTCCCTTTGAATTTTTCCCTCCTAGAGTACTCTCAATTTGCCTTAATAAAAGGTTTAGGAAATCACCGCTCCTTTAACATTGCCAGGCTTATAGCATCCTATAAGGCTGACTAAACGGGGAAGAAAGGGATTTAGTCACAAGGACATTGGTCCAAGCAGACAAAATGTAGACTGCAAATGACACAGCATCGTCACTGGAAACATACGAGCTAAGAAGTTATAGGGAATCCTATCGTTCAGTGTGAGTCTTTCCTATTAACAAGTCATGGCAATGACAATGCTTACCAATTGCATATCATGTACTGTCAAGAACCAAATAAAGAGACCCAACTCCAAGAAAACTGGGATGGATACAAGATACAAGGAGGGAAATGACCATGAGAAGTACAAGCTTCATTTGGAAGACATTTTGTTAGGGAAACGTCTGACTTAAGCATGTTTACAATACTGCAGGACTTGACCCTACAGCTCTGAAACTAGGCATTTCACAAGTTGAAGGTACGAAGAGGAAAACCAAGTCTATGAACACTTGATGACAACATCCAATTCAGAATTCTTTACAACATACCACCAATAAGCTGAAGAAAGCATGTGATCCTGAACCCAACCTTTTGACTGCAGTTGTGTTGGCATTGGCAACCCTATCATTCACACTATCTAAAATGTTAGTGACAACCCTATCACTCATTTTCGGTCTTTCCTACTAACAAGTCATTGCAAAGAGAAAGCTCACTGTGGAGGACCGAATCAGCATGACGGGGTGAATTTGGGTTGAGTGACAGACTGAGCCTAGAGTCGACATCCTCAATAGCCAAACCGAGCCCAGACCAAGCCTACAACTCATAGTGCCTCATGCCCTAACCAAGGACACACTTTGTGGGTTCGGGCCGAGTCCGTGTCTAGTTTACCGAGCCGAAGTCACTTGCAGTTGACTAGAGTCCACCTGGCAAGCTGGTGTATATGTTGTAGCACGTGACATCTAAGTTGGAGTTCATCATGTTATCGGTTGACGTCATAACAATATTCTGTTATGGATCATTGTCATCAGGGAGTGTGCTCCGCATGTGCCAATCTAGGCTTGGTACTCAGATCAGGATGTGTATAAAAGGAACATTACTTGAAGGAGTTTGGTACGCACAACCTTCTAAACCCTACCTCAGTGCTTTCTTTCTCCTTCTTCTCCAAGTACTTACTTAGCATTAGAAGTGCTTCCCGGCCAACCTCCGACCGGTGGGCACTAACCTTTGGTTGTGGTTGCAAATCTAGGTACTCTAAGTTCGAAGTAGAAGGAATCGTGAGTGGAATCATCACACCGATTAAAGGGCTCCACACTCACCAATTGGGTATGGTATACAATTAAGAATCAAATGCAGACACCTAAATTCAAGAAAGCTGGAATACATAGAAGATATGAGGAGGAAAACACCACCATAATGAATAAAGCTTTATTTAACATATTTGATAGAGAAAATCTTACCAGACTCCTGGTATGTGAAGAAATCCAGACAGTTTTTATCATGTAGAAACTAGTCTATTCCTTTTAAGGTTCATGCTAGATCCTAGACCTTGTGTTGTAGGCCTTTCAGTCTAGAAATTTTCTTGTGTATTTAGGCCTTCTCTTTTAGGTTTTGTTTCTTGCATGTCTCCAGGACTTTAGTCCTCCACACTCTATTCATTTACTCTTCAATAAAATCTTCCATTTACCAACCACAAAACGTCTTACTCGAATAAATTCAAAATAGTGCAGCAAATGACTGAAAAGCGGCCAGGGCGAAACGTTGCGCCCTTGTGACCTAGTGGTCATGGGTCGAACCGCAGAAACAGCCTGTCCACATGTGGGGGTAAGGCTGCGTATATCCAACCCTTCCCAAGTCATGCAGTAGCAGGAGCCTCGCGCACTAGGTAGCCTCTTTTTTTTAACTGCAGGAAATGAGCTTACAGGTATGAAAGCATGCATTTAAAATGTTAAAGGCTATGCAGAAGAACCAAGTCTAAGAGCACTTGTTGAGAGAGCATCCCATTCAGACATAATAACAATACCAAGAATAAACTTTTGGAGAACACATTAAGCACACAAATAAGCTGAGGAAAGCATGTGAGTCCACCCTTACCTTTTAGCTGCCTTTGTGTCTGCATTGGCCTCCCCAGCTAAGCCGCTTCCATCTTGCACTAAATCACAGTGCACCATTCCAGAAGCACAAAGACCACCCTCAAAATACTCCATAGGGTTTTGAGAAAGACAATCTGAGAATGCTGAAACCATAGTGTTCTCTGGAAATATAAATTTGCCTTTCCTCCTAGGGGAATTTGGACCATACATACAACCTGACTCCAAGCCACAACCAGTTTCGCTGGAAACTGAACTGTCATCATCATTAAGTGAAACAAGGCCATCCAAGAGGGTCATTGAATCACTGGCCGATCGCCGGTGTAGTGACCGTTTTGTATTTATGTCCGAATCACCCAACAGGTCGTCAAGCCATTCTGGCTGCTCCTCTAATATGGAGCTTTGTGATATGGATTTTTGGTGTCGAGGGTACAACTCCTCTTTGCATGAGCTTGGCAATAGAGGGTCATGAATCAAGCGAGCTGTACTTTTCTTTTGAAAGGGGCTGCGGGGAGGAAGATGAGCATGCCTTGACATGATGAAATACTTACTCGTGAGGATTAATGCTTCTAGCACTTAACCAATATTTAGTCCTCGCCGTGGCCTCTTCTATGGCAGGGTCTTTTGTTGCTAAATTAGTCCCATATGTCTGCCATCATCTAACCCTACCTTATTGATACAAACTTTAAAACAAGGAGGGGAAAGTTAAAAAGATACTAAAAGCACCATTAAAAGAGAAATAGTTTCGGATTTGGGAAGTTCTAAACAGCACCGTTCCTAAGTTTTTAGTTTCTATTTGGACTGTCTTAAAAAATAAAATAATTACTTCCTTGACAAGTAAAAATTCACTATCGTCACACAAAAAAACTTCAACTGTAACGATATAAATATAAGAGATGAAACAGAGTTTGTGCTGAAACGGAAAGTTCAAATATATGAGTTAGATTACAAATTCGTTTCCATAAACCAGAAAAAGGAACAAAACATGGTGATGGAAGGTACAATCTCAAAACCTGAGTACCCAGAAAGCTGAGTTAATTTCAAGTGAAAGAGCTCCATTCAACAATTTTATCAATATTTTTTTGTCGCAAAAGGCAAAAAATTAACAAAAAGGTTCCCTACATACTGAATAGAGTTACACTGACCTCAAAGAAAAACATGAAAATATATTTAATCAAAAAACGAGGAACGAATAACAACCCTGCTTGGCTGCCGAGAAACCAGAGGGAAAGGAACGGGAAATTGACAATCTGCATTACCCATTGGTTCTAGGCTCAAAAAACCAAGAAAAACTTCACCACAGCACTAATCAACCGAAAAGAAATTGGGTTAACGTTTTCTTCTTCTCTTGAAAGGTAGATTAGAGGACATGCAAATTCTCACAATAATCTTCCGTACCTTTTTCTTCGGCTTTCTCAGCAACCAAACACAGCGCAGAGGGAAATAAACCGAAATCTTAAGGCGGGAGCAAAGTAAGCAAAAATATTAATAATAACCAACATAATTTGGAGTAATTTTAAACATGGGTTCAGGTGTATACTCTCGAATTTATTAAGGAACTTGGCTTTACCTTCTTGTTTCTCTTTCAGTAAAATTTCTTTGTACAAAAGATAGCAGAGAGAAAGAGAGGAGGTGAGAAGGAAGAACATGACACGATTGTGGGTAAAAACGAGCAGCCCAATGCTCCCTCTATACTCGAGAACTTGTCAGTAGACTATGGAGTCTGCTACTCCAACTCTTGCCAATCAATTGGAGGAGGTGACTGATGGAGTGGGAAAGCAGTGTACGGACCACACTTGTGAGTTGTCCACAGCTCATCTCAGCTTCACCTCTTCTTTTCTTTTCTTTTCTTTTCTTTTTGTCTTTTTGCGTATTTATTAGTGAAACAGATCTTGGGTATGGTAAAAGTATGCTCAAAATTTTACAAGGATACGATGAATGTAAAAATAGGGTCAGGAGTGGGTAAAGAAGCACAAACGGCACACTTTTGTGCCCTAAAAAAAAACGTGTGTGTATTATGTACATAATTTTTTAACAAAATTTTGAGTTCGTTGTTAATTTTAAAATATTTTTTTAAGTTAGCGGTGAATTTTTTTAATTTTTAAAAATAAAATTTAAAAAACACAATCGACAAAAATTTAAATAAATTTTGTTGATATTTGTTTAATATGACAATAACAAAATAAATATATTTTTGTGATTTTCTTTTTACTTTTGCCCGTGCCCCTTTAGAAAAAACAGCCCCTTAGAATAGAATGTAAATAATTTGTATAAAAAGTGTTTATATTTGTAAATGTAACATGTCCTAAAAAACTTAATATGTATATATATTATTTACCGTTTGGTAGGTAATAGAGAGGAAAACTGTATTTACTGTACAGTTTACTCTTGTTTAGTTATCAAACGGAACAGCTTTATTTTCAATTTTTCTTTTTCTTTTGAAATAAAATTCTAACATTCAATTGTCATATTCAGAGTTCAAATTTTATCCAACTGATTTAACTCTTAACAAAAAGGGCCTATATAAGTCATTCCTTATAATGTGCTTCATCTTAATCTAACTTTTAAGTTAAAATTCTAACATTCGATTGAGATAAATTTTTGTATGATTTTTTATTAAATTATTTTAAACAAATATGAACGATTTTGACAATAAAAATAAAATTCTCTCGTCGAAAAAAATAAAAGAAAAATGAACAAAATTACTCAACTTCTCTTGGTGTTGAAAGCAATCGAGAAAAAGTAGTGTTATAATAAGTAGCACGTTGATCGGTGACTATTTTAGTGTGCAAGTTGATAAGTTAACATATTATTTTAATGCAAGTTGTCAACTTAACTAACCAATATATTTCTTTAATGGACTTCTTTATCTACGTTACAATCAAGTTCAATTCATTACATTTTTATTTTTTATTTTTTTGTGCAAAAGGATATAGTTCTACATTTATGTTTATGTATATCTGTATAAATTAGGTAACCGATAATTAAATGGGGATGAAACTCTCGTATTTTATGTATATTTGTATAAATTATGTAATCGATAATTAAATGGAGATGAAACTCTCGTAAAATATACAAATGTACTGCTAATTTAATATTAATTTCTCTCCTCCTATATATGCCGTTGCATGTTTCAAAATATACGTAAATTGTCAAATACTTAATATTGATTTAATTGTCAAATACTTAATATTGATTTTTGGATAATAATTTCTTTAGTTGGGAGCTAATTGGACGTGGGAATTGTTAGTTAGGGGTTCAAATTTGATAAAGTGGGTGTTTAAAGTAGCGATATCAATTGATTAAAATTTGACTAAGTAAATATTTGAATATTATGTCTCCTCTCTTTGTGTTGTTATTTATTTTAGATTCTCATATACTTCATATAACATTCCGTGATATATAATTCTCAGAATATACGTAAATAGTTCTTCTACCGGGGCAAAAAAGATTAGTAACGATCATTTGCTTTCAAGACATCCATCATAGGAGCAACAAGGGTACTGAAGTTTCTAATGAACCCTCAATAAAAAGAAGCCAAGCCGTGAAAACTTCGCACACCAGTAATACTTATTGGTGTTGGCCAATCAAGAATCGCCTTCACTTTTTCTTCATCCATTTGCATACCATTTGCACTAACAACACAACCTGATAAGTGACAAAAGAACATTTCTTCAAGTTAATGAAAAGTTGGTTGTCGTGTAGGACTTTAAACACGTTTGTTAAATGCTTCAGGTGTTGAACTTTATCTTGGCTGTACACCAAAATGTCATCAAAGTAAATGACCACATATTTTCTCATAAACTCCTTCAAAACTTTAGTCATCATCCTCGTAAAAGTGCTTGAGGCATTAGAAAGTCCAAATGGCATGACCAGTCATTCATACAAGTCATTCTTTGTTTTAAATGTTGTTTTCCATTTATCTCTCAATTTAATTCGAATCTGATGGTATCCAATTCGACTAATCAGAGATGATTAAAGTTGGAGATTTTTTTTTCAATTTTGTACGTTTGTGAAATTTATAATGTATGTCAATCAAATTTAATTCTCAACAAATTCGTACATAACTTTGCAAGCCGAGCTAGCTCATTTCAAATTTCATTTGTTTAACCTTTACAATTAAGAATACTATATTACAATGCGATATGATTATTTTGAGTTGTATTTCATTTCCATTCAAAAAATTATATTTGACTAGTAAAAATAGTTGGTTACATTTTTTTGTGCGAATAATTATGAATGTGTTTGGTTGTGTTTGTGAAATTAAAAAAGTTATATGAATTTTATTTCTTTCATCTTTAGTCATTTTTTTTTAAACTATCAATTTTTTTTGTTTATTTAGTAAATCTAGTCTACATTTTGACTTAAAGTATAAAAATGATAAAATGTTATCAAAAAATCACTTAATAAGAAAAAATTAACAATTTTTCACTTGGTATTTTTACTTTTTTCTTATTTTTTAATATACTTTACTGATTTTGTTTACATTTTTTTAGAGTTTTTATCTTTTTTAAGGAGAGTTGCACTGGATACATTCAAAAAGTTAAATTAAATTTCAAAAAATAAAACAAAAAATTGTTAAAATCAACGAAAGAATTGTACAAAGACAAAATGAGAAATTATCACATATTTATATTATTCACCACACGTATCTACTCTCATCTACTACAAAATAAACCAATATACACATATTTCCCTTCTATAAAAAATAAAAAAATATTAATATTCCCTCTTTTGTATAGTATTCACCCTTTCTCGCCATCTTTCAAAATTTAGTGGCATCACATTGTGTATTCTCAAAAGGCCATCATGTCCGCTGATGCCGAAGTCAGAAAAATCCACAATCTCCTATTGTTGATTCAAAAGTAGCAGATCTAAACACACACACACACACCCCCAAAAAAATAAAAAAATAACTATTAAAAGCAACAGATGATATGAACTAGTAAACACTAATAAGTAATTTTATCGAATAAAATTATCATTTCAAAACTAAAAAGTAAAGTTAATTTCTTAATGGGCGAGTCAGATAACATTTTATGTTGGTTTGATATATATATTGGTCAAATTAGAAAACATAAAACATATAATTTTATCTAATAACATTATTACTTCGAAAACTAAAAGATATCATTATTTGTTAAGGTATCTGTTTAAATCGACAGAAACGTTAACTAATAAACACTACCAGATATAGTGATTTAATAAAACAGATAAAATTATTTGTTAAGAAATCTGTTAAAAGCAAGAGATAATGCTTAGTGATAAACACTAACAAATGACTTTATCTAATGAAATTATAGGTTTTATATCTAACGAACAGATAACGTTATCGCGTGTTTACTAGAAGAGTATTTTTGGAACGTATGTGCTAAAAGTATTCGAAAAATGAATTGTGGAACAAATTCATTTAGTATTGAATGAGAAATTGACTCTCTGAGTGGACTTGGTGGCGAAAGTGAAAAACACCTCGTGAAAGTAAAAGGTTGTGACTTTTCGGTTCTTAACTCATTAGTTACAAACCTTTAAATTTAATCCATATTGTTTATGGATCATCATGATTGTGGATTAAGGACCGAATTGATGGCTATTTGATGGCTATTCATGTTTTGCGGTTATGTAATTAGAGAGATTAATATTAGAATTAAGGTCACCTATTAATGTATGAGCTAATGGGATGAACCTGGATGGTTTTTTTTTCTAGTTGACTGGAGATCTCAAAATTTAGGTTCAAAAGGACAACGTAATTATGTGTAACAGAGTAAAATCACTGAGGACACACACTCTCCTTCCCATTCCTATGATGAAACAGTGATGTTTGTGAGGATGAAGGATAAATTATGCTTTGGTGACATGTCATCAACACCTTGGCCTATAAATAAGGCCTTGTAGTATTCGTTTAGATCAGAGATTTTTTTTTGGTTTGGCACCTCCAAAACTTTAGCCAACTTAAACACTTCACCTTTCTTCCTTGCGAAGAAAAATTGGTTCAACAGAAAACCATTCGCTCATAGTAATTCCAGAGGGGATTTCTCCTTCCGAAAAAATTTCTTCGGCCTTCTCTCCTTCCTCCTTCGTTAGTTTTTAAGTCTTATGGCCTTGAAGCTTTCAGAACCAGAATGATATTAAATATTAGATTTCTATTTAGGTTTTAGTCAAAAAATAAGAGAAAATTCTACCCGATTATTTTCAGATTTATAAAGATTTGAATGCGATATTATATTAGCATAGCTCACAAAAACAAGGTTTAAAATCCAGTGTTATGTCGGGTCATGGTTTTGTTTAACCATTCATGTGCCTCTCTTTTTTTTCATGTAATCAGCTGATTCAAAAATCAATACAAGGTAGTACTGCAACAGTCGTTCCATATTTAATTTTCACGCTGTTTATTTAATTTCTACTCTCTTTATTTAGTTTTTTTTTCTTTTTCATATAAATGTCATGCCCGGGAAAGCTGATGTCCGCATCTCTAGTCTGTAATTATAGAACCTCTAGTCTACTTTTAGAAATTTTTAATCTGTACTTCTAAAATGTCAGGACATCGTCTTTCTGAAGTTAAAATTGCGAAAGTTGGTGTTGGCCTATGCCAATGTACTTTTCGTGATATTAACTTAAGCAAGATTTTCATAACAAGTATTCTACGATCCTTGTTATACAAGTTTTCTCAGAGCTAATATTTATATTCTCGGCATATCGCTCGATTACATCGGCACTTGCCGAAATTAACTCTTAACTTTTCCCTTTCTCCTTTTCTGCAATATTTTTCTATTTTTATCCCTTTTCTGACTCCTTGTAACAGTTACTGCTACCTCCTTTTAATTTCTCGTAAAATCGATAAAGGCAAAAACTTGTTATGTCATAGCTAAGCAATATGAATAGCGGCTATTAGTTCACGCTGTCCATATCGCCTGACTAAAATTTTGATAATCTCATAATTTCGTAAACACACGGATGACATAGGTAGCCAGTGTTTTGGAATAAAAATTTAACAGGCAATGCACGTTATATTTTTACGATAGATTATCGTGATCGAAGTGACATTTACTATATTCTGTAATTTGGACTACCAGTGAATCGAGTAGTTGTCAAGATAAAGGATTGCGGATAAAAATGAATTTAAGTAAATATGTGTCATGCATAAAAATTGAGAAATATGAATAGCCGTTGCGTTATCCATGTCTCCCGATCTCTAGTCCAAATAATTTCAAATAAAAACATGTCTTGCAAATCGACAATTTATGTCGGTTTGCGTGCCATGCTTTCTCGAAAGATTATCGGAACGATATTGACATTTTGCACCAAATTAACTTTGAAATTCTCAAAATGTTTGTGACATAGATAGCCAGCGAAAAAAAAGTGAAAATGTGATAATAGCTAATTTGGTTCAGGCCGAAACGGTGTATTGCAATTTCAAGAAAGGTTAATATGGTAATTCATTAATAAAACAGAATTGGACTATTGTCAAACTTGAAAGTTCACACGCTAGGGATTTAAAGTACCTAGCACCTCGAGAATAAAAACGTGATGTGCAGACGCTAACTTACATACCATGTTTCAGTCAAAATTTAATATATGCTCGGCTTAACATTTTGTCACCGAGAGCTGAATCCCATAAGCCGAGGTCATGCCATCGCACTCTATTTTATTTTTTTATCCAATTGTACATTCAATCACTAGAAGTTTATCACTTTGCCCAAGAATAATAACATAAAATTAATTGAAAAAATTAAGTACCGAAAAGGCAATGTTGGGAGCCTAACACCTTCTCAACTCGTAACAATAAATTTTCGAGCCCGTCTTTGCTTTGAAAACTAGATTTCTAAAAAGAGTCATTTTATAAACAGAATCGTATTTTTGAGTCAAAATCAAATTATTTTCTAAAGACATCTTCTTCGAAAATAGCTTTAGAGGGTAACTTGACACACCTGAACTTCATGTCAAGTGGTGATTCTGAATTTTAAATAAGTCACAGCTGTTAAATAATTTTTATTTTTTGTCGCATTACTAGTCAAGAAATTATTCAACCCCGTTCGACAATTTATTTTCGCAAGAGAGGCTGAGAAATTTTTGGGCTCGACAGATAACATGCAAGAAAGTTGACAAAATTCAAGAATGTGAGGACCGAGAACTTTCTATAATTCTTTAGAATGTGGGAGCATCTTGTGAAGATGATAGTACCAAACCCTAAAAGGAAGGACTAAATCGGGTTCAAAACTATAGACAACGTGGTCATTGATTGTGCACAAAATGGTGGTGCATGTCAGTTCCTTACGAATTCGTCTCCAATGCTAGATATTCATAAGAACGTGATTATGAAATGGGAAAAGGCACAGTTCTTTGGAAACATGTTTGTGTGTAAATCAAAAGAATGAGAATTATGTTCTATCAAGTGAACTAATGAGACTGTTGGTGAAAAACAGTCATGGCTCAGAAGAAGAAGTTGATGATAAGCCTGGATAGGTGTTTAAATATCAAAACTTTCTTGTCCGAATATATTTCTAATATACTTGTTAGATAGTGAGCCTTTAAACTTTTGAAAAGCTATGAACTCTCCAAAAGATTTGGTGTAAAATGAGGCTACAAAAAGTGAGATTGACTCCATCTTACAAGGTCATTCTTGGGAATTGGAGAATCTTTCTTCATGATATAAGCCTTTGGGCTACATGTGATTTTGCATGAGAAAGATAAAAGCAAAGTGATCAAGATCTTGAAAATCTTGAAATACATCTAATGGATGTAACAGAAAACTTTCTTAAATTGAGGATTTGAATGAAGAAATTCACGTGGAACAACCTGAAAGGGTTTTTGTTCTAAAGCATGATAGGAAAGTCTGCATGATTGCTAGAACATTGACATGAGTAATTTAATAGTGGTACATTATCAAATGATATTGACTTCGTCATTATGTGTCATATGTTGATCACATGCAGCTCATTGTTGATAGACTTGGTAGTTTTCTCAAGGCAATGGCTACCAAGAAGATGTTAAACTCAAAGTTTGACATGAAAGAGATAGATTATGTAGATGTCTAGGACATCTAATGGACTTTTTTGAGAAGACCCCTAAGAAGTCTTCATAAGTCGAATACGGATGTGACTAAAACTCTAAAGGACTTAAACCTCTATCTATCTGAAAATACCAATGAGAGCTCCACTGGAGTATTCTCGGATAATTAAAAATTCATGTAATTGATGAGTTTTAAAAGGTCAAACAAAGCTTACTCAGGTTGAAATTATAAAGGGTACTGAGGTCCCTAACTATAGATACCCAACAATCCTTGAAGAGTACAGTTACTCGAACTGGGTATCTAATGTGGAAAACTTGAAATCCACAGTGGATGTGTTTTCATACTTAGAGATGCAACTGTCTTGGAAATCTTTTGAATAAACATATGTCGTGATATTGACAGAATGTGGTTTCATTGTTTTAGTCAAAGCAACTAAAGAAGTTGAATGGCTATACTTGTTCTAAAAAATTTCCAAGTTGGACAAACTTGTACCAACGATTTGCATCTATCGGAATGGCACATGATAGCATATGTAATGGCAAGTCTTGACATGTCATAGTAGACAGAAAACCATTTGACAACTGCTTTCATGTTAGATTGTGACAATTTGACAACGTGAAGTCAAAAAATAATATTGCAGATCTGCTAAACAGAGGGTTAAAAAGAGAGCTAGTTGGTAAATCATCGAGAGGAATGTAACTTAAGCCTATGACGATGAAAGTTACCGTAATGGAAACCCAATCTAATTGACTAGAGATCCCAAGATCTAAGTTCAAAGAGACAACTTAATTGCGTGTAACAAAGTAAAATCACTGAGGAGACATACTCTCCTTCCCATTCCTATGATGAAACAATGATGTTTGTGAGGATGAAGGATAAGCTATGCTTTTTAATGACTCTTATGCGTTGAAATGCCAAGCGGGGTATAGAAAAAAATCCTTAAATAAGAAGTCACTTATGTAAGTGTGAAGTGGGGCCGCTTCTATAAGAATTGAAATGACTAAATTCTTTAGAACACTCACTTAACCAGGCAAGAGTTCAGGGTCAAAATGAACTCAGCAATGAGAGCGCACTCAAAAGAATTTTTTTTCAAATTGGTTTTTTTTTTCCTCAAGAGATAGGATCCAATTTATACACGTAGAAGAAGTTAATATGTGAAGTCTGTTGTCTTGATTTACACAAACGGCTGAACAGTTCAAGAATATCATGTTCATTGGTCAGCCGGTATATCCAACAGGCTTTCACAAGGGAAGGTTTAAGGCTAAAAGTTACCTATCATATGCAAAAATTATCCGTTATACTCTCTCTCTCTTTGAGTCTTTGTTGCCTTCCATCTAGTTTTTTGTGTCAATTTCATTCATGTAGAGGATTATTGGAAAAACGAATTGTGGAATAAATTAGTATTGAATGAGAAATTGACTCTCTAAGTGGATTTGGTGACAAAGGTGGAGAACACCTCGTAAAAGTAAAAGATTGTGACCTTTCGTTTCTTGAATCATCAGTTACAAACTTTTGAATTTAATCCCTATTTTTTATGGATCATCATGATTGCATGATTATGGATTAATGACCAAATTGATAGCTATTTAATGGCTATTCATGTTTTGCAGTTATGTAATCGAAGAGATTAATATTAAAATTAAGGTCACCTATTAATGTATGGGCCAATAGGATAAACCTGAACGTTTTCCTTTTTTCCCTACGTGTATAAATTGGATTCTATCTCTTGAGGGAAAAAAAATATGAAAAAAAAAATTCTTTTGAGTGTTCTTTCAAAATTCACTTTGTCCATTTTTATGAAGTTGTTGTTCCTATACGAGAGAGAGTCAAACTATGTTCAGTTTATCAAGCAATCTTAACACGTGGTGTAGGCTAAATTGTATATAACTGTTGTATTCTGGAAGACAGGTGCTAATAGATACCTCAACCGCCATTCGAAGACGGTAAATCTATTTTAAGAAAACCGTGTGAAAAACGGGTCTGGGTTTGGTTTATAATTATGATTTCATCATATTATTGTTCTTGAATCGTGTTATGTTCTTGTGTCTAACTATTTTGATTTCAGGAGCTGGAAGAATTTAATAAAAAATGTGGTTATGGTTTGGTGTTCATCTAGGTTTTTTTATAGAATTACATTAACTTTCTGTTATGCGATTTTATTATTGACTTAATGTAATGTTGTTCGTATTTTTTTTCCTCAAGTTTAATAAAAATTAAATTTTTTTTTTCAAGACTAATTTTCTAAAAAAAAAATTTCTACTCATAATTTAATTTTAAATGAACTATTTATTGAATAAGTTACTTACTATTAACCTTTCGCTGAACGACCTAAAAAAAAATTTGTGCTCCACCGCTCTCAATGAGCCGCCTCCCACCAAATCAATTTCAAATTTTAAAGTGACAAAAATTTCTATCCGTTAAGCCTGACAGCGACACCTCTCTCTCTCTCACTCTCTCTCTCTCTCTCTCGTTGTTCAACGAATGAAGGAAAAACAATCAAGTCCCAAACGTCCCTCATCTCTCTCCCTCTAAGGTTAAAGCCCATTTCACAAAACCAAAGCTTTCCTCCTCTAAACCTCCCTCGTCAATTGCATACCAATATTAGATTTCGTGAAAGAAATGAAGGCAATGAAGGGGAAGGTACTGAAGAAATTGAAGACCATAAAGCCAATTGGGTATTTGAAACCAGACCGAGTCCTTCAAGTTTATGCATCAGATGGATTCTTGGAAAGTTATTTTCCCAGAAAATCCAATTTGAAAGGCGAGACCAATGTGATCGGGAAAGAAGAAGAAGAGCCAAAGAAGGTAAATCATAGCACTGTAACAGAGCAAGAGCCAGAGATTATCGATGTTTTGGAGCTGATGAGAGATCTTGAATCTGAAGAAATGGAAATGGAAATGGAAATGGAAATGGACGATGGAATCAACGACAAAGAAAACATTCGGCCAGAAACAGAGGCCAAAAACCCAGCTGTTGTTCCAATAGAGATATCAAGGAAATTAGAAGCCCCTAAAGAATTCGGGGAATTAAGAAACGGCTACTCCAAAAACACCCCTTTATCGGAAATTGATGTAGCAGATTTCCGGCGGCCGGACTTGAATTCCTCTGGAAGTCTCTTTGATCCGAAGCTTCTTGAGGCATTTGAGCGGGCAGTGATGGAAATAAAATCCCAAGAAGCAGAGAGAAGAGCCAGATTTGTGGACATTAAGCACGAAAACATGAAACAAGAAGATGATGAAGATGAAGAAGAAAGGCGGCCATTGAAAGCCCGTAAAATAGAAGAAAACAGAGATCCCCTGCTGGATTTAGAAGAAAACAGAGATCCTCTCTTAGAATTCGAAGAAAACAGAGATCCCCTCTTAGAATTCGAAGAAAACAGAGATCCCCTCTTAGAATTCGAAGAAAACAGAGATCCCCTGTTAGATTTTGAAGAAAAGTGTCCTCCAGGGGGGATGGATTCGGTAATTCTATACACCACTGGCCTTAGAGGAATCCGAAAGACATTCGAAGACTGCAACAGCATTAAATTCTTGCTTGAGAGTTTTCGGGTATTGTTTTCAGAAAGGGATATTTCAATGCACTCTGTTTTCAGGGAAGAGCTATGGAGGACTCTGGGAGATAAAATTGTCCCACCAAGGCTATTCATCAAGGGTAGGTACATTGGCGGAGCTGAAGTAGTATTGAGTTTGCATGAGCAAGGGAAGCTCCGGCCGCTCCTCGAAGGTGTCCCGATTGATCAGTCTGAAGGCCCGTGCGACGGGTGCACCGGATTTCGATTTGTAGTGTGTTTTAACTGCAATGGAAGTCATAAAGTGGTGGTGTCCGCCGATGATGCGGCAGCATTGTCCGATGACTGCCCGGAGTGCAACGAGAATGGGTTGATCATATGCCCCCTTTGTTGCTAAATTGATCATATGTTTACTTTGTGTGCTGATTTGTTTCAGGATTTTTTTGTTATTAATCTTCCTTGAAAGTTTTGTTATGTATGGGGGGTTGGGAGGGATAAGAATTTGGGGTCTCTATGGGGTATGTGTACTTATATTTATGGCATGCTTTAAAATAAAGAGGAGGGATTGCATTGAGGAGCTATATATGCCCCCCTTTGATCTGTGTGGCATATCTTAAAGGCAATGCCTGCTACATGAGCAAAGGGTTGCAATTTTTTGCCCTTTGAAAGGTAAATATGGGCAACTATAGAAGTGCCAATTCATGCAGGATCCGTCCGTTTGATAATAATTGCTTGTTTGCTTATGAAAAATGCCTCAAATTAAGACAACAAAAAAAATGAGAGCAAAATATACAAATAAAAAATGACTATCAAACAGGGCCTTAGTAATCTAACTGTACATGGACCAGATGAGGAGATGTTGTTGTGCATTGCAGAATGCTATTGTGTATTGCGCACAACAATTCTTAATATGAGCCAAAACGACGTAATTTTAGCTCGCAAAATACTGTTCGAGCAATTAGACGTTAGGTCAATATTTTGTCGAAAAACAACAACTATTCTGCATAATACACAGTAATCTCCCCAATTCCGGACATCCTATTCAAGTTATAATGACTATCCAGTTTGAATGTTATCATTTTCTATGTGGCTTTAGTTTAGGTCGGTGGGCTCCACCTCCTCATCAACAAACGGTCCAGGATCAAGTTCTTCAATCATCCACGTTTTCTTTTTTTAAATCTTAAGCAGTTAGAAATATCACGACTAAAGTACCCAAATTCCTGTATTTCATATATATACAAATATTCTCTCACACACATATATTGGAAAGAACTTGATCTAAGTAATATTTTATAAATACTGACAAGAATAATTTTATAAAAAAACTGTTTAGATTATGTTACTCCTGATAATATTTTGAGCTGATTTCTCACAGATACCTTTAAAAATATATTTTAAACACGTCAAAAGCTAGAGGTGTATAAAAAAACTAAAAAAATCGCTAAACCGGACCAACCAAACTGAACTAGTCTTTTTGGATTGGTTCTGTTGTTTAGTGAATTGATTATAGTTCTAAAAAAATGAGAACCAAATATTATGGTTCAGTCCATAGTTTTATAATTACAAACCGTACCCTTCCACTCTCAAAAACTAAAAACTCTTTCATTCTCAATTTAGTTATGTTTCCCATAAACTTATCAGATGTATAAAACTAGTGTTGTTCTATTCATATTGACGCAATTATTATATTGTTTATTTTGTTCGCAATTTTAACAAACTAGTGCTATTCTATTTTTTTATTTTTTTTGACAATTTGTAAATATTAACATGGTTTAGACCCAAAATTGGAACTAAACCTGACCGGTCTGATAATTTGGTTCTGGTTTAGTTCTATATATATAACAGTCTGGTTATAGTTCTTAATTTTATAGAACCATTAGATATGGTTCGGTTCTTTGATTCTTACAGAATCAGTCCAATCCGGATCATGTACACCCCTATTAAATAGTTTGAATTATCAAAATTCGACAATGAAATGAGAGACTTGCATTTTAGCAAAATAAGATATCTCTTATTAGAAGTTTTATGTGTGTGTGTGTGAATTTGTGCAAAATAAAATATATCAAGTACTAAAAACAATTACTGGTTCAATTTTAATACAACTTCCATGATGCTATATGCCAAGAAAAAAAAAGTAAAATAGTCAATGTGACAATCAAAAAACAATGTAGTACTGATCAAACAATTAACAGGACCAGACTAATTATTTAATATTAATGTAAGTTTTCGAAGTATAACTAATCACTTGAGCAAGTTAATATATATTTCTTTTTATTGTGGACAAAAAAGAATTTTAATAAATTAATTTTAAAAGTTAGGGCCCGTTAAGGGGGTGTTTGGGCCCTTATTTTTTGCATTTTCCCATTCTCATTTTTGGATTCTGGTTGTTTGGGAGCCAAGTTTCGAGAATGAGTTCTCCATTTTCGACTTTAGGAGCAAAAACTCAAAAAGAGGTTTAGACTCCATTTTGCATTTTATTACTTTTGCAAAATGTATTCTGTACATTTTTTTCAAACACTCTTCCTAAATCCAAAACTCATTCTGACTATAATCTAAAAAGCCAAAAATAAAAAACTGAAAAATAGACTCTCAAACACCCCCTAAATGCCAGCAGAAAGAAAAGATTAATTCAATTTGGTGAAATGATGGGTGGAGCCCGAGAAGAATTGATTGCAAGGATCAAAAAGACACATGGCAATATAAAGAGTACCCATCCATTATTTTCTCACGTGATTAAAAGAGATGAAACACGTGACATTTTGAGAATGATTTTAGTAAAAGAAGATAGAGATAGTGGGCTAGAAATGCAAAAGCAGTTACTAACGGCTAGCAACTTAAGAGTTCAATTTTGTTCACCCTAGGGTGAAGCCATTTGGATCACCTCGAGATTTTATTTAAATGATCAAAATTATTTATTTTGTTCTGACTAATATATTTAGTTGTCATGAAAAAAATTCAGCTTAATCGGATATCGATAACTATTTTATCTAAAAATATAGTTTTAAACTTTAAAATTGAAAATTTCAAAGTAAAAAATTAAACTTTTAGATCAAGCACTTACCGATATTCTATTGAGTTCAATTTCTTTGTAATAACTAAAGAAATAAATCAGAATAAAATAAACAATTTTGATCATCGAAATGAAATCTTAAAGTGCTCCCACATAGTGGAGGGTGAACAAAATTAAACTCGTGACACAATGGTTGCTTATAAATACAATTCAAGACCATATGGGAAAAGGGTTCAGCACCAACCAACATACACGCATTACATATTTTCATGCTATTCAACTTCTTATCAATTTCCTGGCTTTTATTAGTTATAGTTAAATTATTTTGAGTATCACTCCTACTTGTTTAAGTAGAATAAACCCTATGTGATTTGGTTTGTTATTTTTTTAGTCATTCAATATTATACAATTTAGACCGTTTAATTATTATATTTTGTTTAGTTATCGTTACTTAAAATTTGAAGTCTACTTCATTGAGGCAAAATCCAAACTAATTAATCCTCTGCTTCTCTTGAGCCATGCACAACGCCTGAGGAAATTGAGTTTTGTGGCGCAATTCATTAACACTACTTGGAGTGATTTTAGCTCCTAACACACTCGCCTTCATGCCCTTATACGTGTCAACTGTCGCATTATTTGATCTTTTCTCACAATTGTGTGATTTAAAAGGCCAAAACTTTTTTAAGACAGCGTGAAGCTTTAGGACAAAAAAGATTATAACATTGTGAAGAAAACGGGAGATTTAAATATGTAGCTTCAAATAATTGGACGATGGTTTATACCCATAAATTAAACAATCCGTTTTCCAATAGGTAGTAAAAATGATGAATTTAGAAGTCATTTGACACGAAAAAATTCGCAAGTGCACGCCACCAAAATTCAAAGGTAAAAACTAAATCTAGAAAAACTGAAAATGTGTGCAGCATAAAACATGTATATGAGCAGGAAAAACAGCATAACCTTGCAAACTCAAAATTGTGACAGAAAAACCACTGTGAATGTTTTACAAGAAGATACGGGAGTTTCCTAGGAATAACAATATCGCACTCTGGATAGCAATTAAATAGTTCGCAGAATTACCTTAAAAAAACATTAAGCTTCCTTGTGCTCGTTGATGAAATTGCCAACTGATCTGAACCAACGCATAAGATTTCGGTGATCCTTCACGTAGAGCCAAGCTTGAAGAAATGGAAAGAGGCGCTCGCTTATGCCTCGCTCTTCGATGTAACTATGCAGTGCATCTCTCATCTTTTCATCAAGATCTCTGCAAGTGAATCGATAGTTCTGTTACTTCATTTGGACAGTTTCATCGCTAAAAACGGAACAAACGTAGAGCTGGAAAATACAAGTGATTAGTTGTTTCAACTTATATTCCAATGCCTACTCTTCCTAGCACATTTGTCCTTCAATCTCATTTTTCCACACACAACCAGTAATAACGTTGTCCAGTGGCAATTTGAGACTCGAGATGTGGATAGACAGAAGAGGCAGAAAACCAAATCATGGAAATTAGCGAAAAACGCATGGCCATTTTAATGCTGTGACAATTGAGCAGAAATTTGATTTACCGCGACCTAAATAGTTAAACAGGCCTTGGGTTGTCAATATTGATTTTCCTCTTAAAAACAACCATATCATACTTCAGTATATAATGGACTAGTGTACAAAATAAGAGTTCATTTGTATGTAGTTATACAGCAAAGTGGAACAGCATGTCCAGTAAATGTTTAAGAATCTTAAGAAGACCCTTACCCCAGAGAAGATGTCTCTGAATTTATCAGGGCACTATGCATAGTTCATAACAAGTCATTCACATCAATTACAAATTAACAGCTACTAATCATCCAACTCCGATAACCTGGGGCTCGTGAACTACTGGAACCAAATCTGGACTAGGCAATGGATGTCATAGTTCAATGCCAAACAGGCCCTGTCCAGCATAAAAGTCCTTCAGAGACATTAGTTAGTCTCAGAAGTTAACACAAATACAGCTCCCTCGTCCCTCCCTATACCCTCCTCAGCCAAACACCCATTCTCAACTTTTTTGCTTTTGTTCTCTCTGATAGGCACACAATTTCCCTTGAAGATAGAGGGATACAACCACTGTACTGAAGAAAAAATATCCAACAATCCAGCATAAGATAATTTCCCTGTTAAAAGAAGCCAAAACCTTTGTATTTGTATTGCCATCTCCCGTCACTCAAAAGTGTGCCAGTTTTAATCTCTCAAAATAGACCACATCAAGTAAAAGAGCATAGCTTTCCATAATTCCTTCCCCCTTTCGAGATCAACCAACATCCTAGCTCTCATTTAAAGTTGCAATAATGCTTAAATAAACCTAATTAATTATAGAGAATAACCTCTACACCTGCTCCACAATTCCTTCGCCACATCAAATGTATTAGAAGATAAGTAACTGCCTGTTTTGGTTACACGTGCAATACCAACAAGGGAGCATTTCACTCTTCTTCTCCAAAAAATGCATGTATTTCAAAACATAGTCTAAAACCATTGCCCATCAAGGATCCAATTTCTGTTTTTCTATGTTAGTTTGATTGAGCTAGGAAAATGAAGCATTTCCTAAACACTTTGCATACATTTCAGAAACATAGCCAAGAAAAAAAAAGACATTGGAATTGTCAAATAGGGATGGCAACGGGGCTGATCAAGGGTAGATATCATTATCCCTGTCTCCGATCCCCAAACCCTTATCCAATCCCTGCCCCGATCCCCGACATGGATTTCTTCTACCCTCCACCCTCATCCCGAACGAAAAATAGATATCTCCAAACAGGAACCTATCCGTTTCCTAAAAAAAAAATATCTCCAAATCCCCAATCCATTCGGGGTGGGAAACAGGGAGGGGCGAGACAGATCGAATGAAATTGCCATCTTTACTATCAAAAGAATTTGGACATCCACGAAAATATCATTGCTAGATATTCCCAATAGGCATCAAAACAACTCACTGTTGTAGAATGCTTCATAGAATTTTGGGAAGTTTCGATGGGTTTTGCTATTGCTTGGTAGCAACATCGGATTCCAGATTTCTCTATGTTTTCTAGTAAACATAAACGTATCAGCCATTTTTATGGAAACGAAACAAAATTTTGTTCATTGTTGTCCAAGCAAAAACAAAGAACATCAACCTTCAAAATACCTTTCCAAGAAGAATTATCCCTTCAATACCAACCAAAAAGAAGTTAAATAGTTGAAAGCAAAAAACCCTGCCAACAGCCTTACATACCACCCTATCCCCTCCTGAACCTACGGCCATACTCAAAGAAGCTGTAAAAACTCAATCTCTCCCTCTAGGTCCCATTCATGAACAGCCAGGACAAAAACCAGGCTTCTCCACAACAGTTGTACCATTTATTCAGAAACAAATGACACCAAGGCAATATCATTTATCACATAAGTACACAAATACAGCAACGTGGCCAAGAAGGGATATCCTTAAGTTTGTGACTAAATCCCACTCTTCTACTATTTTCATTAACAAATTCCACGGGAGAAACAACGTCTGACCATCTTCCTTATCCCTTTCCACCAACCAAACCCATCCGAATCCTTGACCCCATATTAGAGGTCCACATTCTTCATTTGTGCGAAAGGCAACAGCAGCATATCTCTCCATCCATTTGCACGACAATAAGACTTAAACTCATCCCCAAGACCTCAATATCAAAATTCCTTTTAAATTATGCGGATAGGAAACTATCAAAAGTGCTAATAAGAAGAGTTTTCCCACTTTTTATCCTTTTCCATGCACAATCTTTCTTTGCTCGCTCACTAATTCCATCCTCAATAGTCATGGCTTTAAAGGAAGATCCCAATACATAGCCTCCAACAAAGATTGAAGGACCAAGCTAAGCCCAATCAACGAGACAGATTACAAATATCCCGAATCTCCCATAAGTAATCTAACTCTTGCTGTGTTGATTATGAGACCTGAGATGGCTTCAAACCATAGAAAATGCAGCAAAGAATTCTTAATCACTCTTCCTCTGCTCCCCAAGAGATAACAGTGCCATCATAAAACAAAAGATGTGAAGTTAACTTGGAAGCATGCCCAATCTTCCAACCCAAAAGCATTGTTACATCCATTGCATCATTCAGCTTCCATGACAAAGATGAAAATAAATGGAGAAAGAGGGAACAACCCCCCACCCCCGCGGACGCATGTAACTTCTACAAGTACAGAAGTACCCAATTGTTGCAGATCCGCTAATGAGAAAAGAAATCAGACTACTGAAATAGAAAGGCATAAGAAAAAAAGATACACAAATAGCAATTTGTTTCAAAACCCATACTCTCCAGGCAAGATATCCCATTTACATGGTTATTTGCTTTTTCCTTTTGCTTATTCAAAAAGGACATGCTTTCCCAAATTCAGCTTACGTATACCTCCAAAAACTCCACTTCATTTATCCCCCACCACTCATTAGCAAACAGAGATTTTTCAAAAATCTCAAACAAAGCCTTTTGATAGACAACAATAATACTCTTGCTATGTGATATAGGGGTGATAATGCCACTCAATAACTGCCTTGCACACGAACAATGTCGATCTATTTGTAACTTCATCGCATCCTAATGTTGAGATACAAAACTTCATGGTAGATGATTTGAAGCTACTCCATGTAATGTGAAAATTGAGCGATTGTGGAGCAATGAAATCTTCAATAAGCCTAAATTTGCACAAAATTTAACATCTCAATCCCTTAAAAGATAGCCTATGCTATCACGAGAACAACATAGTCAGACAGTTCCCAATATTGATTAAAGTGCAATGCAAGAGGTGGGAAAAGAGAGATCAACTTAGTCTCTAACCCCTGGAGAATCTTTGCAGATTATACACACATATTGTTAGCTAAATACTGTAGCATAGATGTCCATGACAATGGCTCGTGGTACTGATACTTCTGAGGCAGCCTATACCCAAAAATTCGTTACATTGAGTGGAAAATTGAGAAGGGTTAAGTGGTCTGCTTGTATCATTAACAAATTGGGAAGGTCTCGAGATATTTCGTAGTATTCTACAACTTACAGAAAACTTCTCTTCCTTCTGCAGTTTATTTGAGTCCTTTCATTACTGCCTAAGCTGAGGTACTTCCACATCCTTGAAACTTATTTAGAGAACGACTCCAATTTCGATAATTAATATATGATGCTTTAGTTATTTATTAACTAACTCAACCCTAAAACATACTTCTTAGTTTCTCACTAGCTTTAGAGTAAAGTATTAACTAAATCAGCTCCATTAGCCTAGCTAGTTCATGATTGGAAATAGCTTTCTATGGCATAAATTTCCTTTATCGTTTTCCATGATAGAAATTGTTCGCCGTCGGATTGCATTAATAGTATTTTATACACTCATTTATGCAATGCATCTATGATATGCACAGTTTTAGCTATATTTAAAAATGAAAAAACATTCATTCTGTACTCAATAGTGAATCAAGCAACAAAGAAGAATAAGGAACTTTCTAAAGGGCAGTACATGACTTACTGGAAATCTGGGCCATTGTATTTGGTCGGAACAACAAGAAAACCAGAAGGGTCCACCTTTGGTCTCATTGAAACAGAGTGAATCCCCAACGCATCAGGGTACAACCCACACAGAAATTGCAAAGAATCCTTCTGTCCAGGCTTAGAGATATCCACGTGAAGGAACAACTGGTTAATCCCATCATCACCATCTTCGTCTCCGTCACCAGAATTTATGTTGGCCAACCGCATTACTTGAAGACTTATCTCCTCGTCATCGTAGGCCCGTTTCAGAACAGGACCACTGCTGTCAAGTGCTCCTTTCATGATTGTGAAAGGTGGAGGGGGGCTCACTTTCTATGAATCACAAAAACGTAACTAGATTTATATAAAATCAATGAAACACACAACATAAGTTGTATCCACATATACGCAAACTTTAAAAGTTAAAACCCGCTAAAACCCCTAAACTCAAATGCATTATAATCCAATTTCTAAAACAGCGTAACATGAAATGCATCCAGGGATATAAAAAACATTATCCTCCTCTAAAAACTTAAGAGAATCGCCACAAACTGAAAGAACTCAAAAGTTACCCGGCAGATGTACCAATTCAGAGACTAAAGCCCTAGATTAATATACACCCATATATTGCGAGAGATACATACACACATACAGACGTAGCAGTAAGTCATTAGGTTAACTAAATCCCCGATAAATCGACCAACAGGCCAGCATAAAGGTACGTGTATAATCATTCAATATGTGAGTATACGAGAGAAAGCGGGGGTTATACCGGGGGAGGAGTCATTTTGGAGACTTCGAGGTAGTGTTCTTTGAGGGAACGGAGCAAGATAGAGTTGACGGCGGATGACACGCTCGATGAAGAAGAACGCCGGGAAACCATAATGCGCCACGGTTGCATAGCTCTCTTGGCGCCTTCCAAGGCCTGCCTCCACATTTTCGCTTCGTTTGCTCGAGCTAATAATCCCTTTTGCTGCAGCTGAAAAAGGGGTGTGTGCCGCCGAGAGGAGGTGGTGGTGTTTCTCACTCCTCTCCGGTGACTGATTGTGTTAAACCGCCCTCTAGAAGAGTAGAATAATACTGTAGGTTATTTTTTTTGTTCACTTGATATGTTTCTGGGGAAATAAGTAAATCATTGAGGATCTTAAGGCTAATGTCACTTTGCACCTTATAGCTTTGTGAAAACTCACTATACTCCTATGATCTCCAGAGAACAGAAGGTTTTTGCTAACCACGGCCTATTAGACACGTGGTAGATGATATACACATAATGCTAAATAAATATAAATATTAATATACATTTGTACAGATATAAATGCATATTCACAGATATCAATACATAATTTATAGACATTGATGTATTTTTTATACACTATTCACCGCCTAGTGGGCGGTAGTTAACATTTTTCATTTAAGAAATGAAGGAAAAAAAGATAATGGATAATTGTCCTTTGCACACGGTGGTGGTGGTGGTGGTTAGGTTGTTATTAAAAAAAATCAATTGAGCTTTCGGCTACTAAAGGGTCGAGAAGGATCGGAAAATGAAAGTAGTGGTCATGGTGATGCATCATAAGTACTTTGTTAGAAGGATTGAATATAGCAGAGAAGGGGTGTGACGATAGTAGAATGTGTTAAATAAGTTATGAGATACGAATAAAGGTAGACGTTGGTGACAATGACATGGTATCATTTAAGGGCGGTGAGAAAATTGATAGAGAGAGAGAAAAAAATATGAAAAATGAGCTAAGAGTGACAGTGAGTAGCGTTGATAATAATGGTGTAAAGGAGATGAGAGACAAGTGATTATATGAGCTACAATAATAGTGGTGAATTGAATACAACAGAACGATAAAAGTGACGATAGCAATAGGAGGTGAGTGACAAAAAAGAATGAGGTAAATGTGTTGTTATGGAGGGGGTCTCAAGGGAAATAGTATCATAGTAATGGAGTGGCATTGGTACATGACAGTAAAATGAATAAGAAGTAATAGTGATCCAGAAAAGTTAGACAAAATAGCATTTTATTGACATATTTCATAAAAGCTATTAAGTACGTACAATGCATGTGCAATTCAAGGTATTAAATATTTAAACAATAATATGTTATTTATTTTGTTCAAAAGTTATACCAATTGTAATAAAATAAGTAATAGGTTTTGAATTTTTTTAAAAGTGTGCAATTTTATTCTATTTGAGCAGTAAATATCTCTCATTTCAAAATTAGTAACTCCAAACTTTTATCACGCACTACCTTCTGTTTTCTATTTTGATTTCATATAGGAGACGTTGCTAGATAGTCGGGAACAAAGGACAACAAATGACATTTTGTTGTAGTGCATAAATAGTCCTTAAACTGTAACTAGTCTTTATGTGAATGGATAAAAAAGCGTAAGAAATTGATAAAATTGGGTAGAAATCGATGTAATCATGAGTGGTGATCGTAATGTTACCTATTTCTATCCAGATAATTTTGAAAATTATATAATGTGAGCCAACTTTGGAAAAGATCTCCATCTCGACCAATAAAAGAAAAATTCTTTTGATCATAGTTAACGCTTCGATTCAGGATGATCACAATGATTATGCCACAAAGAATTTTTGCTTTATCAGTTGTAGAGATAAGGTGATCAATAAATTTAAAATACTGTCATTATTCCATTCCCACAATACTTCAATAAAGATTTGCATACTCACACTAACGAAGGAGATGTTTTCACTATTATGTAGCAGGAATCCCTGCTTTGCTTAGAAAGACCTTCTTATCTCAAGGTAAATACTAACGTTATAGTCCTGACAAAAATTCCTAATCTATATCGACCTAATTAAACGAGAAAGTGAAATCATCAATGTGAACCGAATTAAAAATAAATAATTAAAAATAAATAAGTGTCAACAAAGGAACATCATATCAGCAATATGATTTTGGAAAATAAGATAACAAACGGTATCTTGCTAACTCCAGTTTAATTTCTAGCACAATTTCATAAAATGGAACTAATGCAATACTCGAGAATACAAGCAAGAAAGAATTTCTTATGGAGATCACTAGGCAACCTCTTTTAAGAGCATCCTTCGGGAAGTAAAGTGGACCGAACCTTTAATTCCTCACGTTTCTCTGGCCTACCTAGATTATTAAGTGACCTCGTACTAGATTATCTGATGCGAAATATATTCTTACTACCTAAAATACACAAAAGACGAACTATCACCATACAATAATATCTAATAGGAATCAAATGGAAGACTCACGGATAAAATGACGGATACGGGGAGACTGTAGTACAATTCCACAATTCCTTATAGTATGTATATAGTGCAGATAAAATGACTCATTTTTATTCTCGTTGTCTTTGAAACTATATCGTTTTAACTTATAACGCGAATTATTTTTAAAATACATAAAATAAAAAATGATATAATTTTAACAATAATACAAATAAAATTATATAATTTTACCCGCACGCTGCAGCTACCTATGTCCAAAGCACGCAGCAATAAATCGAACCTATAACATTTGAAGGCAATTGGGGGCGCACTGTAATGACTACAAATCTATGGAACGATGAAGTGTAATTTACCGCACTCGGGCGCGCGCAAAAAAGAAACGGGGGACGCTGGATTCGCTGGACGCATCCAAAATTGAGAGAAATTGGAGCGGAGTGAAACTGGCATGAAGCTTCTTCATTGCTGCTCGACGGCGAGTTGAATGAAACGTAGAATCAACGATCGGCACTCTTTCGTTCATTGAAACCAACGTTGAAGATTCTCCAATCAGTGGTACTTCCTCCCTTCGTCTACTGAATTAGGTTTGTGGGTGCTGTATTATGTTTTTTATTCTTACTTAAATTCTGCACCTTTCGTATTGTAGTTTTGTTTGCTTCAATTTCACGTACCCTAACTTGACTAGGGTTTGGGTTATAACATAGCTTGGGGTTGATTCATCCAGCGGGATTATGGAGTAACTTTTTGTTTCATTTGCAGTCTTTTCGTTTAATTATATAGGGGTAAAGTGTATGTATCTTTGAATTTTTTGAATGTTACTCCATTATACCTAAACTGTTAGGAAGAGTGGCTTGTTGTTGTTTATGAAATAGATAGAAGGTCATCTCCAAGTCTTACTTCTTTTCTTTTCGCCCAGTATTTTTTGAGAATTCAAATTAGCCCTAAACCCAGTTTTAAACAATTTTATATGAAAAAATCCATCTTTAACCATTGCTAACCATCTTCTATAAAGAATTAATCCATCTCCAATTCTTCCTTTTATTTCTTTCAAATTTAAGTGAGAAAGTGGTTATGTCAAATTTGGTGAAGGATTTGATACATAATACATTCTTGATTTAGCAAAACAAATGGGTTGGAGCTCACTCATAGCCTCTTTTTCATTAAGTTCAAATTTGACGAAAGGTTTGGTCAAGGGTGGGAGATGCCATAAGATAGGTTTGTTAGCTTGTTCACTAGACTCCACTCCCGTAGGCTCTGTTTGGATCAAGGATTTACCCAAGGAAAGGTAAATGTTTGGGAAACCAAAGAACAAACTTTAGCCTCTTCAGATCATTATCTTCCTATATATCCTTTACATTCTTTCCCTCCACAAATCCATGGTCCGAATGCGGCTGCAGTAATGGGAAAGTGACTGACTTTGAAACGAAAAGAGAGGTTCAGTGGATATTTCTAAATCATGTACCTGCCTTGTAATAATTTCTCTTTACTGGTATTGTTTGAGGATTAATGAATTTCTGAACTATTCATGTCACAGATGTGCTTTTATTTTTGAAAAGTGAAAACCTCAATGTATGGAATAAAATTGCCATTTCTTGCTTTGCAATAGTATGTTTTACTACTTTACCTCTCATGTGATTGTCTAGATTTTTCTGTATGTAGTGAAATATTTCCAAATGTTGCCTGATCTCTGTTGGGCTATCAAGCCCTTACAGACTTACCTGGAATGATTTGGGTACAAATTGTGACGTTTCTCACCTTAAGTTTCACTGATTTCTACAACTGCATGAATTTGATTTGCCTTTTAATATTCATTTCAAATAAATTTATTAGTTTGATTTGCCTTTTAATTTCATTTCAGCAAATGTAAGTTTTTGATTTGCCTTTTTTTTATTCAAATGTGGAACCCTATCGTTGTAACACACCGGTGTGTCCTTGTCACTTAATTTCATTGCGATTTTGTTGTTTTGGTTGTTATGTTGGGCTAAATTTTTGTTTGACTTCAACAGAGAAGATGGAAAGGCAAGCACCTTTTGTAGGTCCCAATATAGATCCATATGCTTTGGCTCAAATGCATCAGATAGCCATGCAGAGAATGCAACAAAATGATGGAATGAATAACTTTTCTGGAAGGACAGACTCTTTTCGAGCTGAGCAAGAACATGCAAGTTTTCCATTAAAGGCAGAGGGACAGTGGCAATGGGATAAACATGCACCCAGAGTACCAAACCAACTTGTGTCTCAGCTATACAGTGAAGGCAAGCATGCTTCCTGACTCTGCATATGTCATCTCTATTCACTTGAACATTATTAACTTTCAAAGTGGGCAAGACTTTGATCTGATATCACATGTTCAGTTTGATATTTTTTTGTCTAGTTATGTGGACTGTTAATTGATAGAACAGCCTTATGAAGGTGGTCACAGAAACTAAAAAATGGATTTCAGAGAAGATTTGAGAAGAGATGATGAAAAAAGGAAGGGAAGTATTTGAAGAATTTTGCAAGTTGGAGGAAGATTCTATCCCCTATGATGTCTACTGCTGGTTACTTTAGCCAAGAAACCATGAATTGGAAAGAAAAGTCCCGGCCTATAAGGTAGCTACAAATTAACCTTAGAATGAGAGTTTTACATTGTTAGCTTGGTCATAATTTTTTTAGAAATAGTCCATCAGAACGAAGAATTAGGCAAGTTAGAATTTTATTGATATTGTGAGAGGAAAGATGGATGAAATTAGGCTGGTTTTAAAGCTTTTAATGACTTCTGTACTGACTAGAAACTGAATCATCTTCATGCGAAATAGCTAGAGGTGTAGGAAGCATAAAACTATGCCTACTTATGCATTCCATGGCTCTGGGCTAAAATTGAGAATAAAATAAACCGGAAAGATGGTTAAGCAAACTAGCATAGAGAGATTTCCCAAAAAAACCGCCTTGAAGTTGAACAGGATCTTTTTAATTTCCTCTCTTTTTTTTTTTAAAACTTATTATTCGTGGTCCTTTTGGAGATATTTATCTCTTCTTGAATGACTCCTCTTGTTCCAAGATATGATTTTCATGAAATGATATGCATAATTCATCTTATCTTGGTCTTCAGACCTTGCAAAAAGAAACTCCGAAAGTCTCCCTCTCTTTTCTACATCAGTTGTAGAACTTGTTGGCCATGTCAAGAGTACTCCGCATGCTTATTATACTTTTTCAACAGTTCATTCAGCACACAACACTAGTGGGGTAAGGACACAGCTGGCCACCACCTACCTCCTCGAAAGCCCTAACCAAGGCACTCCTCCAGGAATCAAAGACACTTCTCTTTCGTTTTCCTCTGAAAATCTCAGCATTCTGGTAACTGTTGGGCACCATCTTTGGTTGGTAAGATGTGATCGAGTTTAGCCAATGCTATGAAAATGAGAAGACAGTTCAAAAACCACTTTGTATGCCCACCGCCCATACTTGTCCCAGGTCTCCCTTGGTGCCATTATCCTCAACTTACACACCCACTCAGGCTCATTATTGGGAAGATGAATCCCACACGATTCATCACAATCTTTAGCAATGGTGAAAGTCTGCACACAATCTGAAGTAGGCTCATCTTCATTCTCAAATACAAGGAGAACTACTTCAACCCTGATGTTATTTCCGGCATGGGAATTTTTAAATTGTATCTATCTAAGTAGGTATCATCAATGACATATGCTTATGGTCAATATTGCACCTTATGGGTGCACGACCTTAACTGTATTTCTTTTTAAAGAGAGAACTTAGCAATACGACTGGCCATGTATGTGGTACAGAATGCTGACAAATGAGTGAATGTGTTCAGGATAATGTTTCCAGTTGAAATCTGATGTTTGGGACTTGGGATCAATAAGTGGCATTACATGAGAAAGTAATTTTAGAAAAATGCATTTATTTGGAGCTAGAGTAGTTACTTAAGATGGTTGTGCGATGCCATGGACATGAGAAATTAGAGATTTAATCTCTTAGTTCGAAGTGAAGCATCCTCTTCCATGGGTCAGTCACATGCAGCGAGTGAGTCTGATTTAGATTTTAAAAGTTGGGTATTTATATGGGATTATTTTTATTTGAATCTAGTTTTCTTGAGAATTCTTTATTTGGATTATGGTTTTAGCCAGGATATGTTTAACATAGGCATCTTTGCAAATGAGCAGAAATTTGTACGTTTTAATTCCTGTCAACAAGTTTGGTTAATATCATCGTATTTGGGTACAATTATAATGAAGCAGATCGGGGAGGCAATGCAGCACAATCTACTTGTGGAGGACAGATGCCTGATCCAAAAGTGGATTTAGAAAAGCAAACGAACGTGGAACCAAGGCTTCAGGCCCACGAGCAAGACATGGAAATTGGTTATGAGGACAAAACTTCAATGCCAAGTTTTGAAGGTCTGGAACAAAGGTTCCTTGATGAAATTATGAAATTGGCAAAGGAACAGTGTGATGCAGAGGATGCAGAAAATACTAGGCACAGGGAGGTTAGTCTATGTAGCAGTGCATACATGACTATTTTGAGTTCTCTTAATAGAAATTTCGCTATATTTTGTGTTTTTGGAAGAAGTTGATTTTCTTGACCCAAGTGTTCATTTAACTGCTTTTCATTGAAATTGTCACAATCAAATGAGGCGAGTCAAACCTGTAGTTCAAATCCAGACAGGACATATTATAAACCTTGGTTGTTAACTTGTAAACTGTCTTGGTAGTGTCAAAGTAGCATTTATATTTAGTATTTCTTATTGGCTTTATTTATCATTTTATTGTATGGGTAGTGTAGTCCTTTAATCGCATTAGGGTATGCTTAAGTTTAATAGGGTTAGCCTACATAAACCTATCTTAGCTTTGTATTACTAATGCTCTGTTTTTTAGCAATACAACTTGTCTCTGTCGTTTCTACCTCCTGTATCATGGTATTGGAGCAAGGTTGATAGCAGGAGGCTGTTTTCGATATTGGATGTGTCTGCACTTGCATCTGCTTCCAATGTTACATCTGTTTAGTTTTATTTTGCATCTGTTTGCATGTGTTCTGACCAGAGTTCATCAGCTCCATTGTCTCACCTCTGATGCAACTTGACGGAACCCGAAAGTGGTCCCTTGTTCTTGGACTCCTTGTGATAGTCCTTCCCAGCATACTTCTTCTTGTTCTTGTATCCTCTGCTAGAACCAGCTCCAACAGCTCCCCCACTCTTGGGTTTGCGACTCCCTTGTGACTTGCTGTCTCCCCTAGTTTTGTTAGAAGACCCCTCGTCCTTCTGCTTCTATGGTTCGGTAGCATAATCCACAAGACACTCAGCTCGGATCTACTGAGCCCAGCCTTCGTCAGGCACCAATAGACACACCAAAACTCAGTTGACCTGCGATAAACTCCGGTGAACCCTCTCGAAACCTCACATGGTCATCCTAAGCCTTAATCCGTCACTAGTGACCTTCAATGCACTCCCCACATCTATTTTGTGATTGGGCAACCTCTCTTTCTTGTTAATTTGATTGTATTTGGCTCTTCCATCACCTTCGGAGGATAAAACACAAGCGCTATTAGAGAATGCTTGACAAGTAACAACTACTCTTATTGGTCAAATGTCATGGAAATTTTTGTTGTTTGTAAAGGATTGTGGGCACATGTTGATGGTAAAGGTACCACAACTTTTCGATTCTAAAATAGAAGGGCATACAATCGCACTAGCCAAACGGGACATTGACAATGCACGGATTCTTACTTGGTTTCACAATTTCATAGAACCAAGTATTGGTATGAATTTTTCGAAATATAATACATCAAAGAGAGTCTGGGATTATTTGCAAACTATGTATCATGAATTAAATTTTGCTAAGCAATATGAGCTTGAAGTGTCTATTTGGGGTGCCACTTAAAAAGATAAATCGATTCAAAAACTCCTATGATGAGATGGCTAATTATTGGGATCAGTTAGCTCTTATGGAACCTTCATACTTGTAATTACTTGATAGTTGTGTGCAGTATCGTAAGGAACAACTGCTTGTATTGTTTTTCTTGGCGTTTCAAGATCAATTTAAGCCTTTTTGTGGGCGATTTTGCGTTAGTCTTCCTTGCCCCATTGGATGGTGCAGTTCGTGAACTATACGGAGGAAACTTGGTTTAAAGTGTCTTATGTTGCATCTTCTGCAGAGTCGGTTTTTGTTAATTCAGTTGTTCCACCTAGATAGTATGTGGTACATCTCTTACCTACTTTAGCGCCACGTCTAATTCAAGTCACTGGAAAGGCTAAACCTCGAGTTGCTATGGATGAATATATCTTTTCCCATCAGAAGGGTCACTAGGGGAGTGCGTGCCCAAAACTTGTACAACCTAAAGGCCGCAACTATCTCATTCTACTGCTCTGTCATCTTCTAGTCCACCACAAAGGCTCCATCGTCCTCCAAGAAACCCTTACAGTTTCTACTAATGGTAGTATATCATTTTTTCTTCCATTTGAGCTGTATTAGCATCAAGCTTTCATGGTTGCCACATAAAGAGGTCCTCAACCAGGTTTGCATGGTTCTTATTCCATAGGTACCCTACCCATAATATGGATATTTGATTTTGGTTCGTCCCATCATATGATTTCTAATTTATATCTCATTAGTAGTTGTGTTTCCCTTGCTTCCCGTATTAGCATTCGCACAGCTAATGGATTCCCCATGCATGTTGTAATGTTGGTTCTATTCTCCCTATTTCATCTCATTTTCTATCTATACCTATTGTCTTCCATGTACCTCAATAGTCTTTAAGCCTTGTATTGATATGTCAACTGTCTTGACATTTTGTTCTCCTCTTTTGGTTGTGGTGTAGGATCGGGTGTACAAGAAGCAAATTGAGACCAACTGAAGAGTTGGTGATCTTTATATTTTTGAGAGCTTGTACATTCCTATGGAGTCTACTTTTACTGCCTTATCGTCCTTTTGTTTGCATGAAAAATCATTCTCTTTTTAGCATTCTAGATTAGAACAGTTGTCTAGTGAGCGTTTGAAACTTTTGGTTCAGTTTGGTCTTTTGTGTAAAAAATTTATTAGTGATATTTCTGTGCAATCGTTGCATGTCTGCAAAAATATTTGCTTTATCTTTTAACTAAAGTATATTAGTTCTACTTCTCATTTTCGTATTGATCATACTGATTTGTGGGATTCTTCTCCAATTACAATGAAGAGTGATTCTTTTTACTATGTTTTTTTTGTTGATTATAGTTGGTACACATGTGTTTACCTATTGACACAAAAATCTATCTTTTTCAAAATTTATTGCACTTTTCATGTTATGGCTCTAACTTAGCTCTATACCTCGATCAAAATACTTCGTTTCAACTTGGGTTGGGAATATTTTCTTTCTGAGTTTACAAACTTCTTAGACACTCATGGACTATTCACTAGTCCTTTTGTTCTGATACTGTTGCCCAAAACATTCGAGCCGAAAGAAAGTGTCGTCATCTCCTTGATATACTAGGTCTTTTCTTCTTTCTTCCTCTATTCCCCTCTGTTATGGGGAGAGGCTATGTTCACCGAAACTTATCTTTTGA
Source organism: Arbutus unedo (assembly GCA_014822125.1). Lineage (NCBI taxonomy): Eukaryota > Viridiplantae > Streptophyta > Magnoliopsida > Ericales > Ericaceae > Arbutus > Arbutus unedo. The sequence continues at coordinate 51,605 of JABCMJ010000152.1, forward strand.
ATTGGATGTTTACTCCTATTCTTTCTGATAATTGTACTTACTAGCACTTCTATGGTCAAGCGTCTAAATATTCCTTTCTTTGTGTTTTTTTGTTGGTTCAATTTGCTTTGTCCTCCTTCTCAAGAGGGACATCACTGAGCACAGTTCTCGTCACGTCTTATGTGCTTTCTTTGGGGTTAAAAGGGCTATCGTTGTTATGACCCTATGAGCAAGAAGTTGTATGTGTGTCGAAATGTCACTTTTCTCGAGCGTTCGTCGTACTTCTCTGTTCCACCCAAAATTGCACCGGTCGCTAAGGACTTGGTTCATATTGATCCATTTACTTCTGACGTGCCTTCTGAAGAGTACATCTCTTCTCTCAGCATATATGATCTTGCTGTTGTTAAATTTTATTGTACAGTGTACTTAGAAGCACACGAATCATATCGAAATATTATATGGCAAGAGCGAGGTCAAACCCACGGGGACTTGTAATTTTTATTAGGAGAACTAAATAAATTGAATTGATTAAACCATAACCTAGTTAATGAAAGTTGTGATTTTTTTATTTCAACTAAATTTAAACAAGAAGAGATGGAAATAAATTAATAAAATAAAATTTGAACATTCACAGAAAATAATTTGGATTAGGAGTTGAGAGGATAACTAAAGTTTTGGAATCCACAACCATAAATATTTATCAATTGATCTCATGCAATAATTTTCTTTATGATTTATGCACAATGATTTAGAGGTCAATCTTAATCATTATGGATAATTGTTTTAAGCCCTTATTATTTTTACGATTTTTGGTTCTTTCTATGCTTCAGTGTTCAAGCCTAAATCATAAACTATGTACTTAAAAAGTAAAAACAAATTGCAAATGATACTCAACACTCAAATATCAACCTTAATAGCCAAGCAATAAAATTAATTGGGGACTATCAAATCATGAAAAAAAACTATTGTGATTGAATTTATATTTGAGTTGTAATCAAATTAATTAATTGAGCCAAGAAGAATATATGATAAACGCATGTAGGAAAAATCATATGCATAAAATCAATCAATAAGATTTATGGAGTTTCATCCTCAACCGTAGTTCAAAGATTTAGTTACTCATAGAGTCAATGAAACATGAATCAATATTATATAACTTCATTGAAAAGAAATCAGTGTCTTACAAAGTGTAGAAGAACTTTTAGAAACTTTAATCTTCCTCATTTTTTTTCTTCTTCTGTGTTGCACCTGTGCCTCTTTGTTTTTTTCCTTCTTTTGTGATGTTTGGCTCTCTTCTTCTGTTTGCCGCAATCACGTTCATTCCTTTATTTATAAGCTTGATCTCCTATAAAAATCATAAATCGTAAGTAAATTTGAATTGGACTTTTTTTAGCATCTAAGGCTCATCTTGCAAGTCCATTTTGACACTAAAGGTCCGAATTGGAAAATTACCATTCCACAATAACTTGTAGCATTTTAAATTAGCTTTCTAACCTAATTTGAATCACGTCAATCCGAGTTATGAGCAAAAAATTACGTTCAAAATTGTAATGGTTGTCCAAAGATACTCCAAATCGAGATTGTATCCAACTCTATATATGCTTCCCAAATCAAGTTGGATTATTCTTTACTTGAATGGTTTCACTTGTTTACATTCTCTAGGGCTTTAATACCTCTTACTCCCTATCCCCTGCTGCGAGCGGCATGGTCTGATGGAGTAGCAAGAAGCAAACGATCATTGCACAGTCTATGGAAGCAGAATATGTCTCTCTCAGAAGCTGCAACTCTTTTCCACTAGATTCTTTCTTGGTTGAAGCTGTTGGGTTAGACTTGACTCACTTGACTTCCACTCCATCATTGACCTTGTATAAAGTCCATTCCATTCCATGACAAAACTCTATTTTTCATATAAACACATAAATGATAGTCGGTCATGAAATAATATAAAATTAAGATTAACAAGGCAAATATGAGAGAAATATAATTTTTAGATTTCATGGAAATGACTTCCTTTAGCTTCTTCTGCTCCCTTGAGTTCTCCTGTACCGCCTCCTTTATTTTCAACTCCTCAACCTGCCTCTTTTGAACCTACTCAATCTAACGACTGTTATCCTACTCATGATCGTCATTCTCTGGTAAGATTTAGTTTTACTACTATTGTTTTTTCTTCTTCCTACCGTATCTTTCTGTCTCGTGTCCACACTTATTTTGTCCATGTCATATAAAAAAGTTCGTAATGATTCTAATTGAGTTCATGACATGAATGACGAACTCACTGCTCTTGCTAAAAGTCAAACTTGAGATTTGGTACCTTTGCCTGCTGGTAAAAATCTCATTAGTTGCAAATGAGATAACAAAGTAAAAACCCACTCTGATGGCTCCTTAGGGCGCTATAAAGTTCGCTTAGTTGTTAAGGGATTGGCTCAAGAATATGGGCTTGATTTCGGAGAGACCTTTGCCCATATTGCTAAGATGACCATGGTTCGCACTTTGATCTATGTGGTTGTCGTATACCAGCGGTCTTTGTTTCAATTGGGAATGTTAAGAATGCGTTTCTTGTTGGGTACCTTCCTGAAGAAGTTAATATGCATCCTCTTCCGTGACATTCTATTCTTCTAGTCTTGGTTGTCGTCTTCTTTCCGTTCTCTATGATCTCAAATAGTCTTCGTACTTGGTATGAGTGGTTTCAATATGTTGCTACAGATTGGTTTCACTCCTAACATACATGACTCGGCTCTTTTTATTCATCGGACTTCTATTAGATTAGTTTTTTTTTTGTTATACGTGGATGACATAACATAATTAAGGATTTTGATTCTGGTGCCATTAGTGAGTTGAAATTTCATTTATTTCGCGAGTTCGGAATCAAGGATTTGGGGCCTCTTTGTTTTTTTTTAAGTATTGAGGTGGCTTCATCTCTTAAAGGTTGTCTTTTATCGCAGACTAAATATCAATTGATGTTCTCGATCGTTCCAATCTCACTGATGACAAAGTTGTCGATATTCCTATTGAATTGCATGCTAAGTTCTCTGCTTCTGATGGTGTTCTATTTGATGATCGTACGGAGTATCGCAAATTGCTTGGATGTTTGGTTATCCTACTGTGACACACCCTGATATTGCTTCTGTAGTCCACGTTGTTAGCCAATTTGTGTCTGCCCCTCGTTCTATCCATGGGTTGTCTTGCTTTCGTATCTTGCACTATGTTCATTGTACTATCTATCAATGTCTACTGCGGCTTTCTACTTCGAGTTTGATTCTTCGGGTCTATGTCAACGTTGATTGGGCCGGTGATATCATTGATTGGAAGTCAACCTATAGTTCTGTGTTTTTCTTGGTGATTCTCTCATTTCCTGAAAAAGTAAGAAAATAATTTGTTGTTGCTCGCTCGCTCTACTCTTGAAACTGAATGTCGCACTATGTCTCAAGTTAGTGCTGATATTGTTTGGCTTTGTTGACTTTTAACTGATATGGGTGTTTCCTAGGCCTTCCCCACATCACTTTATTGTGATAATAAGAGTGTTATTCATATTGCTCACAATTTTATCTTCCATGAGTGTATAAATCATATTGAGATTGATTGTCATTTCATTTGTCAACATTTCTAGTCAAGCACTATTGATTTACCATTTGTTTCATCCTCACTTTAGTTAGTTGACTTCTTTACTAAGTCTCACACAAGTGCTCGGTTTTACTTTCTGCTTGGCAAACTCACGTTGCTTTCTGCACTCACATCCTGAATTTGAGGGGGTGTCAACTTAGTATTTGTATTTAGTATTTCTTATTACTGGTATTTATCATTTTATTGTATGGGTAGTGTAGTATTCTAGTATCATTAGAATTTGCTTAAAAGGGTAATAAGATTAACCTAAATATACCTATCTTAATTTTCTATTATTAGTGTTCTGTTTGTTAGCAATACAACTTCTCTGTCGTTTCTATCTTCTGTATCAGGCAGAACCTCAATTCCAAAAGTAGGATGTCCACACACTAGTATACTGCACGTCACTTTGGTGTGGGCCCTGCTTTACTTGGCTGCACGCTCTTATGCGCGGTCACTCAGGAAGCACCTCTCGAGTGCAGGACAGGAAGAAGGCATGGAAAATTGCAACCAAATGTTGCCGCATGTCTGACTCGATTTGGGTGTGCGTGGCCCCCAATAACTAGCCGTTGAGATGAGGGTGCCCTCGAGCTTATATATTTTATCTTTTTTGTGCAAGATGATGTAGGACTTTTCTTCAGAGTAGCAACATATTGCATATTGACAATGGTGGGAAATATTGATTAGTCAAATCCATGGCTGTGCTTGGCGTTTAAATTGTTCCTCATAACTAGATACATGATCAAATTTTTTTTGGGAAGATGGGATAAACCATGACGTATTGATGGGTTGAGTTTCTTTTCCTGTTGTTGTGTTGAAACATTTTATTGTGTTGTTTCAGAGGATAATAGAGATAAATGCTCAATACCAGGAGAAGCTGTCATCACTTCGAGCCCAACAGGCCAAACGAAGAGAAGAGTTTCTCCTCACAGAGGCGCAGGCTCGGTTACATCAGTATAAGCAAGCTGCGTCAAATCACTACCCTGCAAATGCAAGTCCAGTTGATCCTCAGGGCTATGTCCCAACAAATGCGAGCCAAATTGATCCTCGGGGCTATGGCCTTCCAAATGCAAGCACAATTGATCCTCGTGGCTATGGCCCAACCAATGCAAGCCCAATCGATCCTCGTGTTCTAGTTGATCCTCGTGGCCATGGCCTGGCCAATGCAAGTCAAATTGATCCTCATGCCCCAGTTGATCCTCGTGGCTATGGCATGACCAATGATCCTCGTGGCTATGGTGGAGCTGCAGAAGCACACCGGGCTTATGCAGCTGGTCAACCTGACTTTTCTAAAGAGAGAATTCCATTTGTTGGGGGTGGTAGAAATCAAGTACCTGGGGCAAGGGTTCCAATACCCGAGGGCCGAGTTTACAACAATGCCAGTGCTCGTAATCGCTGAAATATTTGGGAAAATCCATACAAGTGGTCGCAACAAGACACAGACTCCATTTACTGGATTTTGTTTGAATGAGCAATGGAGAAGGTTCCTTTCATTGACTAATTTGAGATGCATCAGTGTTTTGGCTGTAAATACGCTCTACTTTTGTTTCTCCTTGCTCATCTGAAATCTCTCGGCATCTATAACGATATCAGATATGTGAAGCGTCTTGTTATATACTGACTGACCTTTTTATATTCACCCATTTGAGGCGCATGCACGCAGGTGAATGTGCAATACCAGTTTACCACAAACGGTAAATGTGCTGTATGCTCGTATGCCGTGTTCAATTCATCCCAAGTTCTTTGTACAGGTGATGTTATGGAGCAATGGGTGGGGTACTGTTGCTGAAATGATAAGTCTTCGGTGTTCTCTGCATTTCTCAAAATTTGGAAACGTGCATGGAAAGGTGACAAGATGCCTACTAGCCCTAGTAGCATTACAAATTTTCTCACTTGGAAGAAACAATAAGCAGAAGGCAGAATTACTTGCCGCTGAAACTTTCCTTTTATTTTACAAGTAGAGTAGACAAACAAACTCAATAGCACAGGTTCCGGGCCAGAAACCCTATGAACTACAACTACTAAAATACACTACCACCGCTCTTACGTTCACTAAACCAAAATTGGAACACATTTTCCCTTCCATTAAGAGCAGAAAAATTGGCCAATAAAACAAACATTGCAATGACACGTCAGAATTACCAGAATTCCAAAGACTAAACAAGATCAATCTACATTTTCCAACATCAAGAAACACCAACAATAACAGCGAACTCCTGCCACAAATCTCCAACAATATGGAAACTGAATCTCTTCTCATTAGCCCATTAACCACAGGATTGTTTAGGAACCAAATACTCGCATTATGGTCTTCTTCGGTTCTTGTGTTTGACTTTGACTATTTTCCGACCAGACTTGTCACCGCCCCCACCAGAACCCAATGAGAAGCTATTATTGGCACCAAACTCCAGACTACCAGATGATTGAAACGGAGGTGGCATTTGCGGAGTGCTCTGATTCTGTGTATTACCGAATTGAAAAGAGGGAATTCCCCCGGATGAAACTGTTGAACCAAAAATAAAGCCAGATGATGGGGCTGAGATGGGCAGTTGACCAAAGACTGGAATTGCCGGTGCTGATCCATGTACAAGATCCTCGGACATACTATCCTCCATGCTCATCTGATCCCCATTACCTGAGATAGCTGTTGCTGGAATTCCGCTGCCAAACATCGTAGAGCCACTATTAGATGATCCAAACACCATAGGGGCATTATTGGTAGAAGCAACAGAAGTGGAGGATGCTCCAAAGGCAAAAACGGGTGATGGAGAAGCAGAACTAAATGGGGTGGTAGTGGGCTGCCAGTTGGAACCAAATAAGCTTGAAGTGGGGGCACCACTGGAGCTAATGGTGTTCGTCTGTGAAGAGGAAGCCGAAGAACTGACACCGAAACTGGAGGTTGAATCAAACAACTTGGGAGAAGTTGAAGAACCAAATAGTGGACTGCTTGAGTTTGAGGAACCAAACAGTGGACTGCTAGAGGTGAAAGATGACCCAAACTGAATAGGCATGCTCTGCGTAACCATTGCAACCCCAGTTTCAGCAGGAGACGCCTGTGTGATGGCTAAAGATCCATTAGTGGTGCCAAAAATAGAACCCCGAGACAGATTTTTGGCAGACGAAGATGTAGCTGAAGCACTGAATCCGCAAATGTTACTTCCTGTGCTCGCCATTCCAAATGACGTGCCACCAAAAGGTGCGCTGCTTAGGTTGCCATTGGCTAATGTTGATTCCTTTTCAGTTTTGGCTTTCAAACCTGTAGCTTCTAAACTGGAAGTGGTCGATATCATTGAAACTGGATTTGATAGAGCTCCACAGCCAGACCTAAAATCAAAAGTAGGGGCTACCGGAAATGAAGATGCTGCACGCGAGGTAGAGACACTTCCATTGGAGGCAGAGGTAGTGCTAGTGCCGTTGGTAGTAATGGTAACAGTAGTTGAATGGGCAGTATTGTTAAAGCTATTTCCAAATTTTTGTTCTGTGAAATCAACTGCGACTGGAACTGGAGCAGGGGATGAAAATATAGAAGGGTGTGAACCAAGTGAACCATTACTTGGACCTGAAATATTGGCAGGAGCTCCAAAGGAGAAAATGCTGCTTGCAGATACAGTAGTAGAACTTGAAATTTGTGGTTCTTCACCGGACTTTTGTATGTCCTCATTATCACCTTTGTCTAACTCAGGAATTTTTGGTGCAACAGCTGTACCAGAGGCAATATTTGCTAAGCTGCGTGTACAAAGATAGACATATTTCAGAAACCATTCTCTTTCAGTTCAAATGAAACAGAGAAGACAAGAAAACAGCAAAGACAAGCAGTTGCCAACATTGACACCCAATTCAACAGTTCTCAAACCATGCTGTGTTTCATATATCCCCACAGCTATCATATAGATAATCTGCATCACATTCAGTGCTCTCACGTCCAAAAGAATCTGTCTTTTTGGCCATGAAGTTACTCGCAAAGTTTGGGCAAAAAAAAAAACATGTGCAATTTTCTCTCATTTCGAAGGAGCAACTTCCAAGTTAAGATTTTAACCATCAATGGTGGGTTCAGTAAACAATGTTACAGAAGGTAGGTCAAAGCAACAGTAGTGCTGTATAACCTTAAAGCAGATAATATCCAAGTATTTGCATAACCACATCTAAAAATAGAAGGCATTTTACCCTCCGTATCAAATTGTGGATCATGGATTCATTCAAACAGAAAATCACATATGGAGCCCATCAAATTCGAAGTAGGATGCATTTCCCATTGAACTTGACATGCAAGTAGTGAAATTTAAGATCTCCTGTTTATTCTAGAAACTGGAGATACGGACCTATTTCTCATTAATACAACTTGGGATAACATACACTAGTCGAATTAGAGTAATTGAAACTACATAAATTAGCAGATTTAAACATAACCAGATAAACCAACAGATTTGAAGGAGATTCCAAAGGGTGTTATATCATTTCAATGTAGTTCGTTTTATTTAAGGCCATGTATATAGCTCAGTAATGTCTACCACATGTTCCTCATGGTTTGAAGCAACACAGCATTTTCCTTGTCTCGGCAATTGTCCACCCTCATACACCACATCCTACAAAACCACACTGACACCTCAAAAAGCTACGTCCAAGATGTACACCATAATATTCTGCACACGTGTGGTACTTTGCTATAGATTTAGAAGACTATAAAATTGACCAAACAGCAACAAGGGTGAAGATACGATACTATGTACAAGAGACATAGTAAAAACACATACAAACACAGACAGCATCCTACTCTGCCATGCTCACACAGACCATTGTTGCTTTCAACCTCAACCCCTACCTCCCAACAGTGACTAAATAAATGCACACTTTAAGATGTCCATTTCTCCACAAGTCAGAGGTTTTGTAAAATTAGAGTCATTTTTAAGTATTCCACATCGACAGACCTCTTAAGACTGCAGGTAAACCTTACCATTCACGCCATACAAGTTCGACAAGGGAGTCATGGAGGGGTGTTAAAATTAGGGGGAAATTTTTTGTTAAACACAGATACGAGTCATCACCAACAAGTGATGAACAAGATACTAACCTATTTGAACTTTCTGGCTTTGATTCCAATGGAGCATTAGAATTTAGGCCTAGAGATTCACTGACAGCAGATGAAGAAGAAAGCGGGAGTGAGGGAACATTATCGACACTTTCAGAGTCGGCTCTAAAAAGAGCAGGAGTTGAATTTGATTCTTTAAGTGGAACAATCGCATCAAATGCCGAGGTTGATTGAACAGTTTCCACAACTGGCCAAAAAGTTGTGCTGGAAGCAGGCACAGTATTGAAAGTAAAGCTGGTGGTTTTCTCAACAGCCACAGACGCATCAGAAGTTCCTAAATCAGCTGAATTCTTTATTAGAGGACCATCAGGTGGTTTGATTTCAGACAATGTTGAAGTTTTGTTCGCCATCACTGCTTCATTACATGCAATTTTGCTCTCCACCACAATGTTCTCTTGTTTTACTTTCTCCTGAGACAACGGTGTAGATGTAGTTTCACTCGACTGAATCTCATCATCCAGGTCCAGAAAATCCTTCATGAGAAAACAGAAAGGATTAATTTGTTGAATACTATAAAAGCCATATAAATGAAACAAGCAAAGAAATCCCGAAAATACAAATTTATTTCGCGCGCACAATATCGAGGTGAAACTAAAGTTTGATTACGGCGCGAAGTCAGCCAAATGCAGTAGAGGCTCGAAGAGGGGATGACTAAGCAAAGGACCAAAAATCTGGAAGGAATGACAGGCTTGCAAGCTATCTATAACAGGGCATCAACAAGAACCAAGGAGGCTAAGTATAGAAGTGTAGCTCTGATGAGCACCATCATAACTTGGAGTCATTGTTACGTGAAATGCAACTCTTCTTGGTCACCAGAAAACTTTGAAAATTTAACCTCCAGTTATAGTCAAAGGGCTACAATTAGCAGAAACATAAACTAAAGCTCTAATTGCATGGCTTCAACCTACATTAGAACAATAATCAATGGTGTGACTGGTTCATAAAAAACATCAGAAAAAGAAGAGAGAAGTCAGTGGATTGACTGAGTAAGACTTTAAGATTAGCCTAGCGGATTAATGTTGTCACTATGATCAATGTAAGCCCAGAGGTCCTCTCATTGAACTCCTGCTAGCAGTTGCTTCCCTTCCTCGTCTCAAAACAAAAATGAAAAAAAAGAAATCTTTCAGAGTAGATGGACCAAAAAATGAGACACCACCAACCTCATGCGCACTCATATGAAAAGCCCATTTCTTTTGAGGAGGTTGACTGAGAGGCGGTGTGAAAACTGAATCTTCAGTGTTAACACCTACATCTTTATCTGAAACTGCAGCTTCCCTGATTATAGCAGGAGCCACTGTTGCGCGAGAAACAAAAAACTCTTTTGGGCCATTTACTTCGAGTTTGTCTTGCTTTTGAGAGGTACTATGACGAGCATCAAGCAGAGAGGTGTTGCACAATTCGTCCAACTTATGACTATCTAGGGCGTTCTGCAAAATCTTTGATGAATCCACATCCTCTAGGCTTCTAAGAGCCTGTCCTCGTAGCATACTTGGCGTCAACTGACTGGGTGATTTGTACATTCCAGTAACAACCTTTCCCTCTGATGATTTCTCCTTTGGAACCAAATTTTCAAGCTGCTGTAATATTCTTGTAGCCATCTCACTGGACTTAGAAGGAAGGGGAGTATAACTTGTGCTAGGGATGTTATCCTCGCTTTCTCCAAATGGATGCACGGTTCTATAATGAGGTTCTTCTGCGGGAAACGGTTTTCGGGTTGAAGATATAGGCAGTCGAGGACTTCTATTTACCGGCAAGCTCAAATTTTGTGGAGTTGAAAGAGTAGTTTTCTGCCGAAGTCTGCGTATAGGAGTAATAGAACCAATATCATCTTCTAATGCAGAACTCCGGCGTTTTAGAGCCTGAAAGGAAAAAGAATTTGAATGAGAAATATATCACATAGTTCAAGCAAAGACATGGCAGTTTCATAATCTCCTGGAAAATTACCAATTGCTTAGACCCATGTTGTGCATCATGCTCCCGCACATACAGAGATGGTGATGCAGATGGTCCACCATAACTATCATACACGGAAGTGGAACCCTGAAAATTGAGCAAGACAGACAAGTTTTAAACCTAGGAAACAAAAGAAATTAATATGGCAGAAACATATTGGCCAGCAGCTGAACCTTTTGGGTAGCAGTTGGATTAAACTTCAAATTCGGCGTACGAGCCATGGTATATACAGCCGATCTGCCTCGGTATCTTGGGTTCGTAGAACCATTTTCAGGAATTCCAACACGAAAAGGCGTCTTTGAGGGATAGGATACGTTATCCAGCAGATTTGCATCTTCCCTCAATGCTTGGCTGCGCAAGCCTAACATTGATGGAGACACTTTCGAAGGCTTACTACCCATGTACGCTTTTGCAAGCTCAGCAGGTGATGCAAAAGCTTGTTCACTGACCTGAAGACAATTTGATCTTATAAAAGTGAAGTCGAGTCCCATATTGCAGCCATATAACTTTAGAAACTGAAACAAATGCTGTCACAGAAAAAAAGCAAACATTCACAGAACTGTTAAAAGGAATAGAAAAAGCATGTTAACATACTTGTGAACTGATCAAGGGAGTTGAAATGTGCCTATCAAATCGGTGGGTCCCCATCATATTGTCCTGCATTCGGCTAATTGAAACATTTTGTTGTACTTCATATGCAGACACCGGCTGTGGAACATTTATTTCACCCAATCTGTGGTCATCCCCATTATTAGGTAAATCAATAGTTTTTGAATGCAACAGTTCTGTCAAACGATCAACCTCAGATCTGTACCACACAATTTAACCAAATACAGCATCAGTCCATATATACATACAGACATCTGGACCCAGTTACAGGAAGCAACATTAACACCTAAACCATTCTATCCAAGTGGTACAATTATAGGTTAAGTGTTGATCAGTAAATTAACCATCTTGACATTAATTGAACTGATAAAATAGATATGTCCCCAAAAGGAGTAACACAATTTTGGAAGATAAAAGTTGGTGGGAATCAACAGGTCCCCAGTAAATTGGTAACCTAAAAAGAAAAAATTAGCAAACTGTTACTCCCACCCTACCCACGTGTTGAGGGGCTAGGGAAGATAAATTAAGCATCCCAAGGAATATGAACCTCATGACAAGATAAATACATGCGGCATTAGCTTTATAAGTATGCTCAGAGGCAAAGGGAATACATACAAGTGATGATGCATTTCACATAAGCAAGACACATGCATCATGACTTACAAGCAACCATCGTTTGGGATATGTTAAAAAGCCAGCTCATTTTTAGATCATCTTTAACTTTGTTTCTACACTTAAATTAACTATTCTGCAGTTGTGTTTTCTCTTAACCAGAGGATATTTAGAATTCTAAAAAGTGGACTGAATCTGAAAAAAAAAACATTAAAGACAGAAGACAATCATTTTCACCGAAAGGTAACTTTGTTGTCTTTAGATGGACTTCTGATCAATCAAGATTCCAAGATTTACAAGTTCAGTGCGTCTAGACTTAGAGCATCTAAAAAGTATGGAGGCAAAAAAAAGAAAGATCACCAAAAATGGCTTTTTTCAGAGAAACTAAACTGAGCACACAAAACCATGCGTCACATGCCTATGCAAACATGAAACCCACGCAGCCAAACTCAAACAATCAAAAGCACAGATGCAGAAGCCTGCAAGTGCGCATGCAAATGCATGCAACAGGAGATCCAAGCAAGAACAAAGGCTCATGCCCACAGAAACAAGCAAACAACATTAGTAGCTTGACATAAACCTTTTAACCCCCAAGAAAGGGAAGATTAACAGTCAAGGAAATGTTCAGCGTTGGGGGTATATCAGAAGATGCACAACAGCAATCAAATGTCAGTTTATTGCTTCCCATTCTTTAAGGCATACAAATTCTAAACATCAAAGTTATCAGAAAACTGCAGGAACCAGAGCATATAGATCCATTAGTGAAGTTTCATTTCGCACACAACATGCAAAAGGACATGGATGCATTGCATGCATGCCCAAAAAAGAAAAAACAAACTCTAAATTGATTTTCATCACACAACATGCACAAACACGAACACAGAATACAACATAAAAAAAATGACGACACAGAGATACATTGGCTGGCACGACAAACAAATATATAATTTTACACACATTTAGTTGTTATTTATAAGGATATAGAATCCAAAACAACCACACGTATATTATAATTTGCAATTCTTACATCTTTCTCTTTAAGTGTTAGAAGAACATCGCTTCCTTCTCAGAGCAAGGATCAGAATCCGAGGCAAATGTGAGCAATCCAAGGAAGTCAAAAAGTGATCGGGCTTGCCTTGAAGGCTTTTGTCCATTGTCTCGGTTCTTTCTTTCAATGCAAGTTGACTAATCTGAAATCGACATTCTTAGATGTCCACCTATGGACTTTGGGGGCTCAGAGACCACCAATGAGGGTTTGGCTTTAGTAACCTTTACTGAGAATCAAAAAACTATCCCTTTGTCGAAGGCAACAATGAGGATCAGGTTAACCGTTCCAATTATACGCTAGGCGGTGGTTCCTCATTTCAGCTAATCCAACCTTGACAGGAAGCTGGAAGAAGAGTCTTCCGAATATTGGGGTGAATATATAACCTAAATGAGGGTTTTATGGGGTTCAAATTTCATTATTTACAATTTTTACCTTTTATTTTCTAGAAAATATCATTTAACTAATAAATTTCTAAATGACAACTTGACGCCTTATGTGTCTTGGTGCGTCCCTACTTAACAATTAATAAAATTAATTGCATTTCGCATTTACCCGTTGTGTTCGACATATGGTGACCAGTTAGGTGTGTCCAGAAATTAAAAAAAATAAAGCCAAACAAGATACTAGCACACAAATATCAAGCCAAAACCATACCTGCTAAAAGTCTTCTGCTTTAATATTTGCTCAAGTTTGGTAATTCCACTACTGTCATAGCTATCTGATGGATTGCCATCATTGTCAACGGCTGGTGCTTCCACCCTGGGAGAATTCTGCACAGAAAATTATGCCCAAGATAAAGATACCAGCAAAGCGGGACAGCCCTAGGGTAAGATGGTCCAGTATAGTAACAACAATAACTCAAACGGAACACTATAGTTATGACACTTATGTGCTTAAACTAGCACCAAAACGTAAACATTTTGACTTACGTCGGGAGCTGCATCCTGAGGCCGATCCCTTGACTCTCGGTAAGCTTCTGGTCAAATTATGAAGTTTATAAGGTATAATAAAATAAAAGGGACAAATATTACAACTTTCGCAGTAGTGAAGTAAACATGAGCACAAGTAAATAATAACTTAGCAAACTGCATTATAACCGGAATAAAACATCCAATATCTACAATGAACTGGGATCATAATGAAATTGCAAAATCAAAAGAGAAGAATATGAGATGGGCAAATACAGAATCTGCATATGGATAGTTGTGACAATACATTTATAGATATCTGTGTATGGTTGGGTTCCTAACACAACAGAAATTCTTTCAAACCCAAACCTATTGCACCCGGTACTCCTTGCCGGTGTTTGCCACGACAACCATCGCCGGCCGTTCTCTCTCTCCTCCCTCTGCTGCATTCTCTCTCATCCTCAATTGGTTGAGATGCAAAGCCCAATTGATTGAGACACAAATCACAAGGCCTTTGGTTTGTCTTTGTTTGATTAGGTATCCTATGTGATCAAACCATTCTTTTTTTAAGTAGGATGCTGCCATTATTAGCAAACGAACTGAAGCAAAAATAAGGTCTTTGACACTTCTTCAGAACACAATCTCCCAACGGACAAAACCCTGTAAACCTAAAATTGAAAACACAGCACCCAATCCAGAAAACCCTCGTGACTCTAACCAACTTCGGGGATCATCCCAAATTCAAAGGAAATAATTACCATACTCACAGTAACCAAAAGCAAGCAGAGAAAACGTTCACTACACCGAACCTCCCAATCGATGAACAATACCAAACTAATGACTTTGAAGCTCTTCACTAGCAACTCTCCAGTCAAATAAAAATGAGCACACATTCAAACGACTAATTTTCGGGGGAAAAACAATACAGAATGTGTGTGCGCGTGTAAATTGCACCTGGTGGCAATGGAAGAGGGGGACGTTTGCGGAAGACGGAAGAGAAGAACAAGCGAGCGCTGGAAGAGATGAGTTTGGAGGCGGGGTCGACGAGTTTGGGGAGCCAGCTGTTGTTTGTAGGGTTTGGAAGGGAGGTCGGCAGGGGGCGATCGTACGGCGTCGGTTGGGGCCGTCGAGAAGGCCTTTTACGAAACTTCCCGCCGGCTCCTCCGCCGCCGCCTTCGTATGAGGTGCCTTCGCCCGACGTCGTCGAAGTCATGGGGGAAAATTAAGGTTTTGAAATGGGGGAAGAGAGAGAAGGAGCGAAGTAGCGGCCCGTTTGAACGGGGTGTTGGAGCTAACTCCAAGATAACCAGTTAAATTAGCTAGTAAACAGATCAGACGGTCAACTAGTCAAAGTACCTTGTTTTTTTTCCGCATTTAACATTTTAGTTATTCATTAAATTCTCAATCAACTAAAAAAAATTCACGTGTGTGACGCACATTAAAAAAAATAACAATAATGTGATATTTTTTTAATGATCATATAATTTAACGGCTAAAAATACACTTTCACAAAAATATTTTCCTCATAAATGTTAAACTTTCATTAGATAAATTCTCTTTACAGTATGATAACCAAAATTCATATATTGGGAAATGATCAATAATAGTGTTTTGCAACAATTATGCACCTAAGTCTTTGAAAAAATTGAATCCATTGTTCTAGCTATAAAAAAAAAAAAAACAATAACTATATTTTTTTTCCGAAAATTTTTATTTGGTGGCGTTGAATATATTCTACTTACAATGGAGGCATCCTGTTTGTATCCATAGATATGATTCTTGCTTCCTGCTTCAATCATTTCTACAACATCATTTTGACATTCTGCAATACTATTTCCACTTTTTGCTTGAATTTTTTTTTTGAGGTAAACTTTTTCAAGCATTATTTTTTTCGTTTCATTCATTGTCATTTTATCTTTCCTATTATCTTCTAATAATTATACCATTAATTTCATCAAATTTTCTTTTTCATTCATTTTGTCACTCCTTCTCGGCCTTCCTTCCCTGTGGTCTTCTAACTCGACATATTTTGACCCATATGTTTCATTCATGTCTTTCAAAATTTATCATAGTTGGCTTACAAGAATATAACCCTATAGTTATATTCTTTTTGACTTTTTATTTTTTAATCTTGAATTATTCCGTCCATTTTGAATGATACATTAATTCATTCTAACAATATTCAAACGAAAAGGAAGAGGTGTTCAACTCTTTGCACATTTTTTCACACCACGAATCTAAATAGTTAGATAAAATAACACTAATTAAAATGATAAACTAAAATGAGTAAGATTACATATATAAAAACTATTAATACCTTATTTTTATCATTTGTTCTATTTTGGTTCAATCTTTTAATTTGAGAAAAACATTCAACAAATTTATTTGTGACAAGTTAAATCGACAACAAAACGGTTCAGAACATCAAATTAAAATAAAAACAAAAAATGATCGTACCAAATTTTTGTGCTGCAAGGTAGTCGAAGACTCGTTGCCCTATTTGATAAGATAAGAAATTTCATTAAACTTTTCGCAATTGAACAAGAAACAAAGCGAAATTAAAAGTAACTTTCCATAACTTCAAGTAATCATCCATTACCGAACAAACTGCCACATAATGACTCGCCAAAAAGCATAGAGAGAGAGAGAGAGAGAGAGTTCAGCACTTTGGGTAAAGAAGGAGCTCCAGACCCAAGTGGAGAACATTGCCAAGCAGTAAAACACATTAGTAAAGCACCTTAACCTACAAACCTGATGTTAATTTACATGGACAAGTAGATGCAGTTTGTTTGGAGAACTAAGGTTTAAAAGGCGATACAGTCATGCATTGACATTAGTACGCTATATTCAATACTAACATTTGTGTCACTGTGTATGGACACTAGACAATCTTCTTATACTTGTAAAAAGCTACACACACATTTATCGAATTCCATAACAGAAAGATAGAAGCTAGCATGCAATTGTATAAAATAAATGAAAAGAAGGTATCGGAATGTTTCTTATGATAAAGACGTATTTTGCTAAGGCTAACGTTAAAGAGCTAGTGAGTCAATGATTGTTAATAGGAATTTTGACATGTCTCAGGTATGTCACATAGTTGAAGACATTAAAAGACTATGTTTTGTTTGGATAAGCAAGAGATAACGACAGCTAAAAAGTGTATTGCGAAAAAAGTGAGAATGAAATATAATATATGGAAATTAGGTATAAATCCCTCTACCTGAGGACAACGTCATTTTTCCTATCTCATGAGTGAAATACATTCAAGGTGTGTTTGAATCATGAATAAGCAATCATGGTCATGTTGTATACAGGTATTTCATCAAACAGGTTGCAAGCACCTTTCACAAATCATATTTAGTCGAACGTCAAAGAAATCACCAGAAAAGGAAAACTCATCAAGAATCTCACAAATTCAAAGGAAACACGTATAGGAAAACACATCAAGGATCCTACAAATCCATTCCGAATTCAAAAAAAAAAAAGCGTACAAGAGGTATAGGCATTAAGAAGGGACTACAAAATAAGGAGGCAAAGACAATGAGAAGAGAGAAGAGAGGAGAGGGAAGAGATTTGTTGTTCTGGGTTTTGGCGTGAGATCATACATAGCGAGGGAAGACGATTGCTACTTGTAGCCAACGAAAATGGAGGACGCCAAAATACGAAGTCATTTGAAGTGTCTGTTGGAGCGCCTCTTTTTTGGTTTGGCTAACTATAATAATAGCCAACATGTCTCATTTGCCTGGTCTGTTGGAGTTGCTCTTACTAGGTAACTAACTACCCTCAGTTGAGACACTGCGTTATACATGCGGTGTTTGCATAGCGAAACATAGATGTTTTTGTTTTATTAAAAATCCTTGCCAAATGGACCAAAAAATGTCCCCAAAAAGCAATTTACGATCTTTTCAATTTCTTCCAACGGAAAAGTTAGCTCTTTCCCAAAATTTCTCATTTGAGAGAAAAGTTCTCTTCCTTCTTATCCACCTTTGGCTTCTAAGACTTGGGATCCCTTTTATAGGCCCCAAAATGGGTCAAAACCATACATGTGAGTGGAGTGACTTGCACACAACCTTGATAAAGTGTTGTTAATTGGATTAGACTGTTTGGATTTGCATGCGCAAAAACTTGATGGAGTACGCCAGTTGATAAACTGGAGTATGCTAATTCACCGACACATGCAACCGTAGGCCGATAGTTGTCGATGGTCTAGAGTGGCATACTGTACTGGAGTGCAGTATTCTATGAGGATTGGCGCATGCCATTCACTGAATGTATGCTGATCCAAAGATGTTTTATGCAAAATAAATCTAAGACGTCGATGGTTAAACTTACCAATGTCTAATATGATTCAAAGACTCATTCAGAGATAAGAGTATCATTTTTTATCATCAAAATTGTCCAATCATTACTTTCGGAGGTTGTCGAGATCGAAATTAGGGTGTCTACAGTTGTCCCTCTTTGATATAACTTAATAGTCAGTAGATGACACGAGTCGCCATCAAAAGATAAAAGGACATCCCAAATTAAACGACTCGAAACTCTTGAAGCCCAAAATCAATTAAATAAAATATGGTTGCACTTTTCAAATTGCTTGTGTACCCCATTGTAGGGATCAGACCAACATAGTTCTTAAGGGCAATACATGTATCATGAATAGGCATGCAACAATACGAGATGGGATGCGTATGTGCGTGTACTTTGAGTACAAAAAAAAGTATGCGTTGCAGTTTAAATAGATGGATCATCGGACGCGTTCACTGAAATAGTTGGTGAGTGTAGAACCCAAGGTCAAATGTATCATCGGATGCATTCGCCAAAAAAGATGATTTGTGCAAAACCCAAAGTAATTGTGTCATCGGACGCATTCGCGCAAAAAGTGATGATGGGTGTGGAACCCAAGGTGAATGTGTCATTAGATGCATTTTCCAAAAAGTGATGTTGGGTACGAAACCCAAGGTGAATGTGTCATCAAACGCATTTGCTAGAAAGATGATTGGTGCAGAACACGAGGTAAATGTTTCATTGGACGCGTTTGCCAAAAAAAATGGTCAGTGCAGAACCCAAAGTGAAAATGTGTCATCAAATGCGTTCACAGAAAATAATGGTTGGTGTGGATCACGAAGGTGAATGTGTCATCAGACGCATTTGTAAAAAAATAATGATGGGTGCAAAACCTAAGATGAATGTGTCATCAGATGCGTTCGCCACAAAATAATGGTGGGTGCAAAACCTGAAGGTGAATGATTGAGAGTTCCGCTCAAAACTGGAATAAATCATAAATCGAATGGTAAAAAGTAATACGTGAATCAGTGTGCTAAGATATGCAAACATGTGCATAGGTTAAGCGGACTAACGCATGGTCAATGAGAACAAAAGCACGCTATAATGTGAGAAGTCAGAGAACTTGCGCTACTCTATGGGGCGGTATGCATGTTGGGAGTTGAACCATATTGGTGTACATTGGTATGATCGTAGCGCACGTCGCGTGCGAAGTCTAATCAATATTGGGGAAATTGACCATTTTGGCACATGTCACTGCATTAATGGCAAAGAATTTGGCATACGCCAGAAACCTCGGTCTTTTGAATCCTATAAAAAAGCGTAAAAGGGGAGGAACTCCTTACGACTCCCAACTCTCTTCCCTCTTGTTTTCTCTTTCTAGGCTTGTTTTAACCCTAGAAATTCTCTCTTGGCAAATATGAGCGACAACCATCAGACCAGCGGATCAGATCAGATCATTATTTCTTGAGCAGCTAACTCCTCGGTGGACCATACGGTTGTTAAGGCTTTGATTGACCAGGGTGAATCTTGGCCTGGACATGGCCACCCCTCTGTTCAATGATGCTGCAATCGGCGACCTTGAGCCCTTGCATGGTGATGAGAGCATCATTGATGACGATTTTACAAAGGATGAGCTTGTCAACAAGAGTTCTCATCATCCCTTTGATCTTGAGACATATGCCATGTCCCTCATGCTTTCATACCTTTTGGTCTCACTATTTTTGTGTTTCTGGATGCCAATTTTGGACGAGTCCTTGGTCCTCCGTTACCTAGAGAGGCATCAATCTACTTTTTGGGTTGCGGTAACATTTTATTTTACTTTTCCATTATGTTCTTTTGATTTCTATACTACAAATATTAATAGCTTTCTCTGATATTTTACGATGGTTCTGAGGTTCGCCATTTTGGTGGCCCGAGTTGGGTCAGGGCATAGTATGATTGCTTTCCAGTGGACTTCTGGGCTATGGTTGATCAAACTCGTTTCTAAACGCTTATTTCGCTATTGATAGATACCAAGATGGACCGCATGGTGGTGACGATCCTTTTTGAGAGGTGGTGGGATATCAATAATTCCTTCCACTTTCTATGCGGGGAGATGACGGTGACTCTCCTTGATGTTGTTGTGCTGACAAGCTTATGGGTGGGTGGTCATCCCATCCTGTTTGATCCTGGTATGTATACTGATTATGGTGTTGTTGAGTACTTCCTCAGCCTGTTGTCTACTCGTGAGGCCAGGATAGTCTGGTACTCTTTTTTTATGAATGCTTATGTTGACTATAGGACACACACCCCTGAATGTTGTGCCTATGCTACCTGAGCTTTCCTTTTGTTCTTCTTTGGGGCCACCCTATTTTCGGACAGAGAGAATTTGTTCACTTGGTTTAGCTTCCTGCTCTTCGGGATTTTGCTACTGTTCCAGAGTACGACTGAGGTAGGGCCTTGTTGGCCACCTTTTAATGTTTTCTGGGGTTTCTCTCCAGAGAGGTGGACAATGGCATGACAGGTTTCTGGCGTCTTCTAGAGATATGACATGTTCTTGTTTTTGCATTAGTTTCCTGTTTCTTCAGATCAATATTTGCAATCTGATGTTTACTTATGTGTCTTGGACAGTACTAGTGCTATGCGGTTCTAGAGATGTTTGAGCCCCTCAATACTCACCAAACTATAGGGTGTTTCTTCAAATTCTTCAGTGGGCTCAACCATACAAGAGGACCAAGCAGAGAAAAAGTGGAGATAACTACTAGTACTTTGTAAATGCTCTGACTCTGGGAAATGCATAATTAATCTGTGAAGTTGTTCATCCATTGGCTGGAATATAGATAGGCCTCAGCTCTGTGCCTTTTTTCTAATGATTGCTGGTTAGATAGGGGGTGTGAAAAGGCTTGGAGGTTGACTACCTGATGCTGAGTTGGGAGCTTGCACATAGTCGGGTTCTGTTGGAGTGTGCTTTCGGGCACCAGTGGGACTAGGTGTCCCGTCAGGCTTTCGAAACAGATATTCTTTGGGTTCTGTGTCCTCTTCCCCTTGGAGTTTTGACGACCCATGCCCATTCCCAAGAGAGGTTGTTACATGCACACATCTTGTCCATACTGCTCTTTTTTTCAACCCGGAGGGGGACTATGTTGCGTACGTGATGGAGTTCTTGGCATGACTGCTGAATGTGTTGGAGGTTCGTTCGGGTTAGTGGGGAACTGATCTTGAGAATGGTGACTACTCAGAGGTGGCTATTGATGTAGATACTAAGAGCGATGATGGAGTCAAAGGGGCCGAGGAGGCCATTGAAGAAGCTTGAGAGCTACCAAAAGTGGCAAGGGTACCTAGGGTTGCAAGAGGCATGTATAGAGGAGTGCAGTTTCAAGCGGTCCCTCAAGAGGAAGAGATGGCGCTTTCAGCGATTCCGCGGTCCTTTAAGGGGATGTCCTACAACTATATGAATGGGGTGGTGGAGGTCCCTGCTCTTGGCGATCCTTTCTCAGAGTTCTCTGCCCAGGTATCTATGATCTACTTTTGTTCTGTTCTATTTATCTGTGACCAATCTAATTCTCCTTATTTTATGATTGCATATTCCTTGTGATTGGTCCCTGGAGGCATACAAAAACATTATCGGTATCCAATGCATGGTGCGGATGTTGGCTCAAGGTGATACTAGTCAGATTTTGTATCCTTTTGGTGAAGGGTCTAGTCGTCTCACGAAGATATACAAATCTCTCAATTCTACATTTTTGTCAAATTTCTAAGTGTTTCTAAAGTCGGGCTTTCTATGCAAGTACCAGTTGATGGTACACCTGAAGGTCCGATTGGGTCGCGCTAGAGAGGCGAAACCCCAGAGAGTTCGAGGGTTTATGGTAGGGTGCACTAGGGTGTACAACAGCCATGTCGATATAGGAGTGACTTCGAGGAAGTGGAGGAGGATGTCGAGGCATTAGTACCTAGAAGGAGAAAGAGGACAATTCAGTGAGTTATTATCGAGGCCTGCGGGCCTTTTCATTATTCGGGGTCTACGTGCCCTCGTAGCCATACGTAAGGATAGTTGTGGCATGTGTGTCTATTTTTTATGATGATCAGGCTAAAGTGCCATGTAGACATTTTTTCTTTTCTTTCGCCCTTCTTAGTTTACATATGTTTTCATTCTTGCACATGTCGTATATTCTCTTTTTATTTGTAAACACAGTTTATTACTTGCATGGAAAATTACATTGAGTGCAAATATAGTTTGCAAACTTCTGTGTACAAATGGGAACAAACTCTCTGAGACAAAAATAATGATCAAGGAAAGATGTCCTAACTAAAATAATACAACTTAATACATACCGATCTATGTCGCTTTGAGGTGCTGAGAACATATACCGGCTAGTTCAGACATTGACAGAGCTTCTAGAGCTAAAACCGTTGTGGAGGCACGGGGCCAAAAATCCTGGAGATTTGATAAATTTTGATTTGAAAGGGGTTGTTGTAGTACGCCATATTAGGACTGGGGTACACATGAACTTTGACAAGCATACGCGATGATGATCTATCATACAACTTTTCTGTTCTTATGGTTGCTCTGACGAACCTGTCTTATCATTGTGCCATATATGGGCTAACTGTCGTAGAGATTCTCTGTCACCTAACAACTAGTGTACACAACACTGGACTAGCGTACCTGGGATCGTGAAGTGGTGTGTGCCACTTTAACGTGCCTGGCTTTGGGCTATAAATACCCTATAACATGCATGCATGCCTATAGGGACCAAGCACGAGAAATTTGCATTCAGAAAGGAAGATGAATTAGACCATACACAGATGATAGAACAAAATGAGAACAGTTCATGGATACTGAGCTGAGAACTCTAGGAAATGATTGCTAGGAGTAGAAACCTCCACCACCCTGTTCGTATAATTACGGGACACCACCTTAAAATATCGATAAATTAATAGAAGCGCCACCTTCTCTTTCTAAGGTATCGCTTGAAACGACACTCCTCTAGGCGCTCCTCGCCGTCCTAGGTACCCTTCTCGCCTTGAGTACCTCTCCATGTCCTCCTCGGCCTCCTCAACCCATGTAGCTCAGTGACTACCCTTAATCTCCACATCAACATCCACCTTTGGGTCATCACCATCCTCAAGATCAAGCGCCTGCTCAGCCCAACGAACCTCCACCACATTCAAAGGCCCCACCAAGAACTCTATCGCGTATGGAGCATAGTCCCCTTTCGATTGGGCAAAAGGAGCCACAATAACAGGCTGTGTGCACATAGAAATCTTTGCCAGGGTATAGGCGTGGATCATCAGGACCCCGAGAGGAAGAGAACCCAAAATTCAAAGAATGTCGATGTCAAAGGCCTAACGGGACACCCCCTCCCCTAAGTACTACCAGCTCCCAAAGGCACGTTGTAGCATAACTCGACTCTGAGTCAACTCCCTGCTCCGCACTAGGAAGTCAGCCTCTAAGCCTCTCCATACCCCCATATGATATGTAGTGATTAGAAAAGGGTACGTAATGGATTTGATAGATAAAGTGCATGAATGGATAGTTTTAAGGATGAATTATACCTGGCTCGAAGTCAAAGTGCCTAGAAAATAGCGGTAGTCATTACGACTCCTTCTTTGCTTGCTCCATCTATATGACCAAGCCCATTGAAGAATCTGCAGAACCACCCTATGGTTGGGGTGAGTGTTGTGTGGTTCGAACATCTCCAAAACCTCGTAACTCCAACTAATCATACCTCTACATGATAGGAAATTAGTGCAGAACTAATTATACCTCCAGAAGATGCCAAAGATTTGCCATGTCATAGCCCACCTCTCTGGAGACAAACTCTAGAAAATAATAGATGGTAGCTAGAAGAGCCCCACCCCAGTCATACTCCGAGATCGAGTTGTGTGAATTAAAACTGATCTACTAAGGCCCTATTGAATTAAACGGGAGAAAGCTAAATTGATGGAAAGGGCAACAAAAATCATGAAAAGCATGAAGATAAAAAAGGTGGACCCAATTCTTCCTATTCAAAAATAGGGTGGCTAAAAGAAGTATAGAATGAAAGCCCAGCAACATGAGCGCACCGCTTAGAGGTGTACGTCGCGTCAGCACCATAAGCCACATGAACCAAGAGTACTAGACCATCCTAGCCTCATGAATCGGCAACTAGTTGAGAAAAAACTCAACAACAACAGAATTAGTGTACAAACCAAATTCAAAAGGGATGAGACGGTCGCCCACCCGTAAGCTTGTCAGCATAACAACGTCTAGGGGAGTCACCATTATCTCCCCACACAAAACGTGGAAGAAATTGTTGGTATGCTTAAAAAGGGTTGTCACCATCATGTGATCTGCATTGGTATCCATTAATAGTGGAATAAGCTGCTAGAAACTGGTTTGATCAATGAGAGCCTGGACATCCACTAACAAAATGATCATAGTACGTCCTGACCGCACTTGGGCCACCAACATAGCAAACAACATAACCATCCTGAAACATCAAAGGAAGCTATTAATATTTGTAGGATAATACCAATCGTAATCAGAAGAACATAATGGAAATGTAGAAGGAAAGGTTTATCGTAACACAAGAAGTAGACCGAGGCCTATTCGGGTAACAGAGAACCAAGGATCTGTCTAAGACTGGTAGCTGGGGACAGAAAATAGTAAGACTAGAAGGGTTGAAAGCATGAGGAATGGGGGCATATGCATTAGGATCGAAAGGAGGACAAGGACCCTTTTCGATGGGCTCTTTCTCCATGAAATCATCATCGTCTATGACGAAGTCATCACCGGGCAAGGGCTCAGGGTCCTCAACTGCGGCATCACCAAATAGAGGGGTGGTCAAGCCCCTGCCTAGGTCCACCCCAGTCTCGATCAATATTCGTACGATCCACCGAAGAGTTCGTTGCTGAAGGAGTGACTGTCACATCCCAAACTTTAAGGGTATGAATCAAGTGTAAGACAAACCATAACATGATCCTATAAATAAAAAACATAACAATCTTTAATATGTTACATTAAATCTCCAAATAAACCAATAAACTGTTAATCCATTACATCAATTTTCAATTTAAAATATTTAAATAGTCAACCAGGCCAACAATCGCTGAACAAATTAATATCTCAAATAAAATAAATCCTAACAACAATCTTCAAAATCGTCTCTAAGGCTCTAAGAAAACTTACGGTCTTTCGTCAAGGGCGTATCCCAAAATCCAAGCACCTAGTGTTGGGTTCATGGATTGCTCCGACTATCGGGTCACCCCTAACTCGGCAACCGTTTTATGGACTTCCATCGACGGAATCAGAAAGACACCGTGGGTTTACGAAATGCTCCGATCATCAAGTCATCACCTAACTCGGTAATCTTTTTACTGACTTGCACCGACGGAATCACATAGACATGATAATCACAACACTGACACACGATCATATGCACATAACACGACTTGTTCCAGACCCAAACAACATGCATAAATGAATAAAATAACCAAAGAAAGTGCAAAAAAAACAACAAAATAATTTTTCTAATTTTTATATAGGTCGCTCGAGCGGTCCCAAAGGTTGTTCTAGTGGCAAAAATAAGCTTACTCTAAATTTAAAATGCTAAATTTTGAGAGGTCGCTCAAACGGTTTAGAACTCGCTCGAACGATCTATGCAACTCCTTGGTTTTTCCAAAACTCGAACAGAACAATTTTAGGCCATCAATTTCATTAAAACTCGCTCCAATTTGCTGAGTACTTGTGAGAGTGTTAATCAACTAGAATACTCTTGAATTGTAGGCAGTCTAATGTACCTAATGAACTGTACAAGGCCGGATATTGCATACTCAGTCAGTAAACTGAGTATCTATACTAGTAATCCATAAACTGATTATTGGACGACAATAATAAGAGTAGTTAGGTACTTGAGGTACGCCTTCGATTATGGACTGCACTATTCGTGGTATCCATTAGTCCTAGAAGGATGTAGTGACACAAACTGGTTATCTAATTCCGATGACTCAAAATTCACAAGTGGATATATATTCACACTGGGCGATGCAATTGTGTCTTGGAAATTAATCAAACAAACTTACATCGTGCGTCGATAATGGAGTCCAAGGTTATTGCGTTGGATAAAATTAGTGAAGAAGCTGAGTGGCTTCGTCACTTTTTTGAAGATTTTTCAAAACTGGCTTAAAACAGTGTCAGTAATTTGCATGCATTGCGACAGTTAATCAGCAATTGGCAGAACATATAGCAATATGTATAATAGAAAGTCTCAACATATTTGTCGAAGATAACACTATTAGACAACTAATCTCTAATGAAGTTATTACTAATGATTATATAAAGTCAAATAATAACCTTGCGAACTAAGGGATTGCCAAGAGATTTAGTTGCAAGTTCATCGAGGAGAATGGGGGCTTGGGCCCTTATCTTAAAAGTTACTATAACGGCAACCCAACCTAGTTGACTGGAGATTCCAAGATTTAGGTTCAAATGGTCAACTGAGTTGTATGTATATTAGGAGAATCACTAAGGAGACCATGTCTCCTGTCTATTCTTATGATACTACAGTGATGTATGCAACATCTAAGGTTAAATTATGCTTTTTATGACTTGCATATTTGGAAATCCAAATAGAGTATAACATGATACTCCTGATGAGAATCAGCTACATGAATGTGAAGGGGTCGCTTCTATGAAAATTTTCAGGGCTGTATTATCTATAAATATTCATGAAAACTAGGAGTGTCCTAGGACCATAATAGGCACAACCGTAAGAACCAGACTGTGTCTGGAAAGATCCCTTATGACGGCTGTTGACTTGGTTTACATGAACGACTAAATAGTTCAAAACATCGCGTTCACTGATTAACTAGTAAATTTAATAGTCTTTCATAAAGGAATGTTCAAAATCAAAATTTACCTTACCCTATATGGGATAATTCCTACTGTACTCTAAGAACATGTGCATTTGCATACTATTAAACACCATGACAATTTTATTCACATGGGAGATTGTTAGAAAGTGTTGAGATCTTGCAAACTTTGAGCCCACTTAATGTGGGTCCTGTTCTTTGATTAGGTCGGTCCTACGTACCGTTGCGTTTGTTTCTCTGAAGAGATTAATATCGGATATTAAGTTTGCCAAAAATATTTAACGGTGAATGAGAAATTGTTACCAAATATAGCACAAAAATCTTGAAAAAATGGTGAAGAAACTTTCGTCCAACATTGATGAAAATGGTAAAAGAATATGAGTATATAAGACCCAACTTTTCATAAGGGCGCTTTGCCCTTAGGGCCATAGAAAGTTTGTGAGCGGGTGAGCGTGAAAACTATTATGAGTTTAATCACACGAGCGCTCGCATCGTTATCGCTGTCCATCCAATCAACCGTATCGGGTTAGGTTGGGTTAATTAAAATGGACTTGGCCAAATAATATATAGTCTTTTTACTAACGGTTTATTTAATTCGATTTGGGTTTGATCCAAATTATTTTGATAATTTTATTTTTGGAATCAGCCTTGGGCCCAAACGAATTAAGTTGGCCCAAATAGAGGTCTTCGAGAAGGGTAAAACAATAGAAGACATGCTTGTTTAATGGGCACTTCTTTGCCAATAGCCATGACCAGTGATTGTTCAGGTGTTGTAAACAACCACTTTGCCTCCTCGAATAGTCACGTTTCACCTATAAAAATGACCGCCCTCCCTTCATTTCTATGATCCAAAAAAATCAGAAGGATACTGGTGCATTCACATTTATTCGTAGTTGTAAATTTTGCATTCAGTTTTGAAAGTTCAACACAATTTTCTAGTTCACTTTTTCGGTAAATTAAAGTGTGACTTTTACTTAGTGATAATTGTTGCATCCTGAAAAGCATTTGTTCAAAGAACTCATCGGCACCTTTGTGGGAGACAAATTTGTTTTAAGAACATAGTGTTAATCATTAGTCTCGACTGCTAATTTTCAAAAACTTGAATTGGTCATGTAAGTTGTTGTTTTGTTGTTCAATTGAACTTACTATTTAGTTTCTACGAGATTCTGAAAATTTATTGTCGGTGTGCGGTTAGTAACAACTACGGCTCCAAACGTTGTAAATGTTGGAAAGTAAATACTGGATAAATAAATGCTAGATAAATAAATACTATTGAAATGTGTTGTACAATTCTAGAACCTTCCTCTGACACCTTTGATAGATATTTATACTTAGCTACATAATTGCCTCTGATGATTTTTCGTAGCGCTCCCATGTATGTCATGCATCCTTCCTTTAAGGCTTGTCGCTACCAACAATGTCCATTTCCCTATGCCGGTTATTACCCCTCAATGTGTTCCTTAACAACTGTCTCATCACCCCACATCTTCAATACCTATTAATTTAATGAATTAACTAATTCCAAGAAGAATCAATGCTACGTGTCAAACCATTTGTCACTCCTAATCTCATACTTTGTTTGATTTATTACTGTGTTTATTTGTTTACGTGTTGTGATCTTAATGAATTCTACATTTATAATGTCAATATTAAGATAAGTGACATCTATCCAATATCCAAAGATTAACATCACATATTACATAATCTACACTTATGAAAATTTTACAGGGTGTTTGGAAGAAATTTTTTGAGATGTTTTTGAATTCTGAAATTTTGATTTTGAAATTTTAGATTCTGAAAACTCATAATCAGAATCTGTAAACTGTTTGATAAAATTGTATAAAATAGATTATGAATCTATGAAGTGTTTGGTAGTATAATCAAATTATTAGATTGTGGGTGAGTAATTGTGGATAGAATAATAACAAAATTTTAGAATCCAAAATCAGAATTTCAAAAGTAACTCTAAACCTACTTTTAAAATTGTGGCTCAAATGCCTGTTTTGAAAATTTTACAATCAGAATTTCATAATTAGAATCTTAAAATCAACATCTCAAACATTTAAAAATCTCAAAATAAAAATTTCAAAATCTAAAAATATCTAAAAAAATCTCTCCCAAACACCTAGGCAATTAAAATTTTAATTAAACATAAAATATATAAATTTTGTATATGATTCAATTTGATGCTCGTATTGCACTTGAAACCCTTATTAACGGGAGTAAATCCCGTACGAGGTCAGAAAACGAGCTTGAGCTTTTTGACAGCATCTTTTCCTCCCGTTCCCAGGGGAAGGCCAAACAATCGCCGGTGAGAATAGAGGTAACCCCTCTCTCTCCCTTCAAACAATCGCTGTTGAAAGATATATCCAATTTCTACCCAAACAGAATCTCTAACCAGCCCACAATCTTAAATCGACCAGGTCTGTTGCTGTTTTTTGTTCGTCTCCTCTCTCTCCCTCTTATCTGTTTGCTGTTTTTTATGGATAGTTTAGAAGCTTAACGTGATGTGTATTGGGATGTCGGATCCACACTCCAGGAGGGAATCAATTTAATGCATATTATACACTTAGGGGGCCCTTCTTGTTAGCATTTCTTGGGGCCTGAAGCCGTGGCGTTCTCGGCTTCTATTCAGGGCCGGCCTGGTTTTCATGGTCGTGATTTGAAGTGGATTTTGAGTAAAACTTACTCTGCTGTGATGAAGGTTGCGTTTTCTCTTCTAAAACGTGTACTCATTCCAAATTAACTTGTAATGCTTTGTTCGTGCTACAAGAAGTGAAGTTGAGTTGAGTAGGCTGAGACTGTCCGCTTCGGATGATTGTTGTTGCTGTTTGGAGATATTTTTATTAGTATCTTTGTACAAGTGTTGAAAAATGCCTGAAATAATCTCATATCTCTCTACAGTTAATCTCCAGATTCGTTCAATTACTATTTCTCTCACGTAGAAAATCCAAAACCCTAATTTATCGCCCTAGCTTGGAGTTATTTTCTGGTTTATTTTTCTTTCAGCTTCTGTACGGAATTATGAATCTTACTTCTTAGATTTCTCATTTTCAAAGTCACATATTGTGAAACCCTAATGCACTGTTTGGTTGCCGGAAAAGTTGCTAAAGGAAACATTTACGTTATATTTGTGTCCTCTTTATGCAGGCTACTTTACTCGAAAGAAAAATCTAGAAACAGAGTTCATTAATTGCTGTTTGTTTCTTCCTTATCGATCTGATGTGGGTCTTAACTGAAACTTTTCTGCCATTTTGCAGGGGGTGAAATTCTTCTGGATTAAAGTCCGAATTAGCTAGTAATTTCGGTAACTTTACAGGACGGGAATCCGAGCTGAATTAGGCTGAGGTTGTTAGTTTGATTTGTAATTTTCTCTCCTTAAAGA